>KZ062655.1:51777-81513 GCA_002091835.1 Anopheles maculatus
GTCCATGCCGATAGGAAATGGAAACACACGGTGCTTTACACACGGTGGAAGATTGAGAGTTTATCATTCGCCCCGGTTGGAATCGAGCAAATTTACGCTTCCATAATGAAACCTTTTTTTGTGTTTTTTGAGACCATTTCAGGCACGTTCGCTTTCGGAACCGTCGTCATGGACAGGTTAATTCCAGCCGATATTTAGTTCTGCTCAAATAAGCCTTTAATCGCACTGACCGTTTCGTTTGGCCGTCGCATCGTTTGCATCTATATAACTTTTCTTTTGTAACTGTTTTAACACAAACGGCACAAGAAACTGGTGTTCCCCGGTGCGAGAAATAATGCCGGGCGCTCTGGGAAAAGCGAATATTTGATCAGATTATGAAACTAGATCGAGAATGTGTGATTGATCCTAAGCAAACATGGGCCGGTGTATGGCTTCCGTGGGATCATTTGTAGTAGCTGCAACAACATCAACAACAGGGTGTGGGTTTTTGGGCCGTGGGAACAAGGGTGATAATACGGCACGAGGCAAAACTATTTGTCCGCTGTCTAGTGAAGCATTTTGGGATAGTGTTCTCTTTTTTTGTATTTCGGTTTAAAAGATGTTGCTTTAGGATTGCTGTCGAACTCGTTGCGAGTTGTTTATGGTGGAGCTGTATTTGTTTGTAAAATGCGCTCTAATAATGTACGGATAACATTCATTTACGATTTAGTAACAAAGCATCATAATTGGTTTCGGTTATGCTGTAAATATAAATTGTAAAAACATTAACATATCACAGATTAGGCAAAACATTAAATTAAATAAATGATTGCTATTTTGAACAGAATTCCTCAAAACGAAGTTATAGTTTAAAGGGATTTGACAAAAAGTTTTACTGCTCACGTGTCTACAGCCGCTCAGCGAACTTGGACTGAATAGAGAAGCCCTTTAAACAGCTCTCGATAAAACTGGAAAACTTTAAACTGTGTCGCCGCTGTGTTGATCTCCGCTCTTCTACCGAACGCATCATTGACATCATTCTAACTCCATGATGGTTCCACAGTTCCTTCGTGTATGTGATCTAGTAAAAAAAAAACTTCACTATCGTCTGATATAACATTTCTAGCCTGACCAAGTCTGGAGCATTTCATATCTTTTTCCACACAATACTAGAATCTGTCCATAGTAAACCTTAAATCATGGTAGATTTTTAAGTTTGTGCACATGAATGGACCAACAACACTTGAATTAGTTCGTTAAAGGAAAATATTTTACAAAGTATGATACAACAAAAAAATAAAAAATGTCCTTTTGAAAATAGATCGACCATTCAACTATTCGACATATTCAAATCAGAGAAAATTGAGCAAGAAAGTTATAAAAGAAAATGTACAACCTAGAATAATGATAAATCAATCAATTTCAATTCAGTGTGAATGAGTGAGTATGAGTGAGAAGTTCCAGAATCTAGAGTAGAAGTAAATGGTTTGTTGTATTCAATTTAATTTCGACTTTTTCGGGTTTGGTTTCTTTAATACATACGATTATTCACAAACTTTTTGGACGCACTTTCATCGATTAGTGATTCTCAAGATAGTGTAATATCCCGGAATCAATATCCTTCCACATCTCAAGGGCACGTACAGTGCGATATTTATACGATATATAACAATCGATAGCCGTTATCGCAGGCATCCGGCAATGCTATTCAATTTAAGCGATAAGAATCAAGGCACACGAGCAATGGTAACCGAGACCTTGGATAAAATAAACGATTTACGTAGTATGTTGAATCTTCAATGGTCGGAATACTCGCGACAGTTTTCGGCAATATTTCTCCACAGAGGACGCTGCTGTTGTCGCGAAACCGATTGGCAAGGCGAGAAATTAACGAAATCGTCGACATCCTGTAGAATAACTGGTGAATTTCTGCAGACACGTCACGAAGAAATCAAATTAGAAAACAGAAGTTCGCTAAAATACGTTTTTTAAGTGTAGAAAGGATCGGTTGCGTTGCGACAAAGTCCTTATGCTCTTTCGGTGCTCGATTACCAATATTAAATGGTAGAATATTTTTTTAGCAGATGTAGCTTTAACCTTGCAATAAGCTGAAATGAATAACCAAATTCATACGAGACAAATTTCAAGATTCCGTTGGCAGTCTATGTAAGCGTCACACATGTGCACTAACGGTCTCACAAAGTGTTTTGTGCACTAAATTTCTGATTCATTTGTTCCTGAACTAGTCATTTGTTGATTGTACATATCATAACTAGAACGATATATTTTTTTCCAGTTGTTAGGTATGAAAAACTCAAACGATCGATAGTTTGATCTTGTCCTTGCAAATTCTCAAGCAACAGCGATTAGCTCTGACATCTAAGAATCTCCAATATTCCTGCTTAACTATCCACCACTAGCAACAGCACTTTCTATATCATTTTTATCGAATTACAACCAGATTAGAACCAGGCGTCCACGTTATACTTAATTAATGGAATCTGTCAACAAGTAAAAACGAACACGGATGAAGCCTCGGAGGCAATGACCGGGTGGTTGGATTGAAGACTACAGGACGGAGTAGGAACGTGAGATGATACGCAAAATAAACCAGGAATCCAGTTCTGTAACGCAGCTAATTAAAATAAAACATGTTAAGAGAACTGGAGTGTTCACGAGAGTTTCTATTAGGGTTGAAAGGACGCTGAAAAATTTGTGTCGCTCTGTGGCCATTAGACTTTAAGTTTCATACATTCAGACCACAATCTAAACTGTGTTATACAGTTATATACAAATAAGGTTACCTCTCTGTTCCCTCTTTGTTGTTCCCATCATCAACTCTCCTTTGGCCTTGGTTGATCGGAGGATGTTAAAGAAAGATAAAAATCACTCTGTTAAAGTCAATCGACGAACACAAACTGCACTCCATATTAGAATTTATAAATATACCTACACTGACTAGCGCAGATATCTTCGTGCCAGGCACATTGCCTGATGTCCAATTGTTCTCCAGGAAGCTCGGTCTCGGAGGAATGCAGCCTCCACCCCCGGCTGCATCCGATATCCCTCAGATCTGACTCCACTTGATCCAGCCAACGAGCTAGCTGTGCTTCTCTACGCCTCGTGCCGAACGGTTCACGGTTCATGTTAGCATCGTCAAAAAGCTCAGCTAGCTCGTGGTTCATTCTCCTTCTCCACACGTCCTGATCGCCCACACCGCCAAAGATAGTCCGTAACACCCGCCGTTCGAAAATGGCGAGTGCATTTGCGACCTCCGCCAGCATGGTCCAGGACTCGTGCCCGTTGAGGACTACCAGCCGTACCAGAGTGCGATATCAGGAGCATTTCGTGCGTTGTTGGAGTCATCTGGATCACAGGAGTTTATGGAGCCCGTAGTAGGCACGATTCTCCTGAACAATGCGACTTCAGATTTCGCTGCTTACGTTGTTATCCGAAGTTACGATCGTGCCAAGGTAGCAAAATTCCTCTACTACCTCTAGACCATCACCGTCAACTAACACTCTGCTTCCGAGTCGTGCTCTATCACGGTCAGAGCCTTCGGCAAGCAGGTATTTTGTCTTCGTCGTATTGATCCTCAATCCAATCCTATCGGCGCTGCCCCTGTATTTCGAAAATACAAACAGTCGTAAATTATCAGCAGAATATCCTTTCTTCAATGTTTCTCAGCAAACGAAAATGCGAACACCGATCATATGTGATCCTTTTGCCAAGCATTTCGCTAAGCCTTTAATTGAAGGTCGCTTCTAGATAAAAAAACATTTGATTCTAACAATCTACCTTGTCTTTCTCTGTAATTAATTTCTCTTCGTTTACTCCTATCCTTACAGCACTTACAGGATATTTCCCAACACTATGGAAAGTTACACAATTGATACTGATATATGCATTTAGTTTAAAAAAAATCAATTTACTCTATAATTTGAAGCCTAACAAACATTTTCAAATTAAAAACACCTCACATCCAAAATGTTACATTGTACGTTAAAATCAAAGACCGTTCGTCGTGCTTTACTATATAAACCAACGCTGTGCGCTAGTTTTCAAAACTTGTTATTCACCTACTCACAACAGCCAGTGCAAGCAAATCAAACAACCCAATTAAACCGTTTCACACAACAATTACCAGCCGGCTATTGACTTCATACAGGCACGCCATACGCATAAGTGACTTTTTTAGTGTTTTTACGGCGCTATCGAAATAAACGAATCGCTCGGCACAAAAAAAAGAGGGGTTGTTGCTTTTTGCAGTGCTCCAGCGTCGACAAGCGCTTCTAGAACATTACGCTCGAACGACCGGTGTTTCCTGTTGGCCAAAAGTCAAGAGCATGGTAAGTAGGATCCCCATTTCAAAACCACCATTCCCACTCAAACAATAGCACACCCGAGCAAATGCGTGCCTCCTCCTAACGAACGCGTGCGAAACAATGTTTGGTGAAATAAAACATACATTACGGTCCCGGCCGGCCGACCCCGACCATTGCCTTCCGCGCTCTGCATTCGGGCGAATTTTACCGTCACGATGTGCGCCATTCACCTGTTGATAAGTGGGAAAGCGCTATCCAAAAATATGCCCACCATTTCACGACTCCACTCCCCGTGTCCGCTTCCTCGGCAATGGCGCATAACGACGAGAGTCGACGAGTTTTACTCGATTGGTATGCATCTTTCGATTGCCGCTTTTGCAACTGCTCGCATCGGTCGGTGCGCGTTTGTTCAATCGATCACTGTTCACTCCTTTTCTCCCGAACATTTCCTCCAGTCACCGCAGCCGCTCTGGCTCCCCTAATCGGCGCCATTGGTTAGTGTGCGAGGAGGGTGAGCAGAGGCCCGGGCCAAAGGTGGGCCCCGTTTTATATATATGATTGCTCATCAATTTGCCTTCCGTTTTGCCAACAAATCCTAACCATGAGGCTAATGAGTCATGAATTAGATCGGCTTTTATGTCGGATGCCGCCCGCACATTACCCAGGGCAACCGGAACCGGCGAAAGCAGCTGGGATCGGGTGTGGAACGGTCGGAAGGGGAGCGAAAGGAAAATTACGGTGAGAAAAATCGACACCATATTTATCGCCGTTGTTTGTGCGATTATTATTTCTGCTCGGCGGTCTTTTTTCTCTTCCATGGCTTTCTTTCCGCTTCTGTGTGTGTTGGGATGCCTGTCGCTCGGTTTGCGTTAGAGAGGATTCCAGCAGGCCAGCAGGTACGGAAGCAGATACACCGTTTTGATATTCGTCAGGCGCCCGGCGTTTGCTGCTTTATGACGAGGATTTGATTTTCCTCGAATTTCTTTCCCGTTTGGTGCCCCTCAAAACTTCGGCTACGGCTAGTTCAACGCCACTCAAGATGAATAATTTAACCAACTTCCGCTGGCCACGCTAATTAGCCACCAAGCGCGTGACGGTTGTTGTTTCATTTTCTGCTGCTTCGTTGTTGCGAATATTTGTCGCTTAGAAAAAGATTGTGTAACGGAGTGAATTAGGGCTTATTGATTTTTTATAATCAAATATGTTGTTTAATGTGAAGTATTTTTGTAACTTATCTACCCCTGCGAGATGTGGTTTACGGTTATGAATATTTTTAATGACACAATAATGGTTATTTATCCTGAAATTAGATTAAATTTCCGTATAGTAAAAACGTCGGTGACGAACGAATCCATCTCCAGGTCATGAAAAGAAGCGCAAAAGTAGTCAACAACAATTATTTGAATTCATGATGTCCGAACTTGCGGTTCGGGGCATTATATTTATTGAGGTACTTAGTTGTTCCCAAAACGGCCACATCTAGATCTAGAGATTAGTAGCAACAGTAACAGGTAAGACACACTAAAATCTTCAATGACACTGAAAACGCGGTCAGTTAATAACTCTCCTAATAACTCCATTATGGTTGACATAAACATTCATAGATTATTTCCAACGCAATTCGTAATTCGCAGACAATTATGGTCAATAAACACCTAATGAAACTATATCATGAGGTGCGAATCTGAAGAGTTTAGCAAAGTCAAATTGAATACGTTGAGTAGAGAAGCAATTTATCTCTTGTGCGTTAATGCTAATACAGTGCGTAACACCACTATAGGGCCTCTTGTTTTTTGAGAATAACTGGAAAAGTTGAGAAGATAGATAAAATTGATATTTTACACGGATTTTCATGTATTTTGCATATTTTTACGCACACTAATATTATTATTATTTTTTTTTTTTTGCAATACGGCCAGGCCGTTCTAATGGAATTAAAAAAAAAATACTATTTTTTTCTCTGGGTTGAAAATTGCTTCTTGTAACATAACTATAAGGCCACCTACGAAAATCATTTTTTTTTCATGCAAATTATCATTTTAAAAATCGGTAACAATTACTCCCGTTTAATCGGTAAGAAAGACTCCCGTTTAACGTAAAAACAATTACATATAATCAATTTCTTTTTAACTTTTGGTAAACTCGTGAATGCATTTGGTAAATTTTCAGAGTTTTTATGCATAATTTTGTATATTTTTATTTTTATAGTTTTTTTTTGTGTATATTTTGGACTCATTTTTTTGGAGCATGAAACTACAAAAAATACCTTTCCAAATATGTATAAACATCCCTGGTACAGTACCCATAGCGTGTGCAGGAGCCAAATAAACGTACTTAGAAATGAACCTTTTTGCGGTATGCATTGCTTTAAGTGCCTCGTGAACTTCGAAAACCAAAGATAAATATATGCAAAAATGGGACATAATGATGAATATTAGGGAAAATCCAAAATATTTTTTACAGATTTTTCCTACGATCAGCGACTGCTACCCACTCCCCTCTTTTACTGCAACAGAAGCGCGCGTAAACGTATACAAACAGTACAAGCGTATCTTTGGTCCTAGCTTAATTTATTTACTTCCTATGTATCCCTAATTCGTTCTTAAGCTTGATATCCTGTGCAAACTATACTATCCTTATTTTTTATTGTCTATGCTATTATTGTTGTATCTTCTTCTTCTTCTTTCTTGGCCTAACGACCTCTTAGGTCATGCCTGCCATTTCTGGCTTACTAAACTTATTGTTACCGCATAGTTGGATAATCAGTCCTGTTGTTGTATCTATACTCGGCAACTTCTACCAAACGCAACTATGTATACTTATCTACCTTTATTCTTCTTCTTCTTTTTTCTAGGCCTACCGACCTCTTAGGTCATGGCTGAAATTTTGGGCTTAGTAGAGTTATATCTATAACTATTCAGCTCCGGGTAAAAAACAAGTCATAAAAAGCTAGAAATAGCAGGCCAAGACCTACAGAGGATGTAGTGCAAGAAAAGAAAGAAGAAGAAAACTTATTGTAACCGCATAGTTGGATAGTCAGTCCTCACTATGGGGGAACGGCCCAGATGACACATGAACCCCGGTCCTGCCGTGTGAAGACCGGTGCCGCTGTCGCATCTAATTGGTTTTAAATCATTACCTATGTGCAGGCGCCACAAAATTATCTAACGACGGATTTAGAGATGAAGAAAACATTGAGGTCAGAAGGGCCTCAACATACTCAAGGGACCTTGTCACAAAGATTATCTCATCTCTAAAGGGACCTCATCGCTCCCTATAGCAAGGGAGCTTGCGTCCTAAGAATCACGGTTGTTGCCAGGATTCTCAAGGTACTTAAAGCTTAGTTTTAAGTTTAATATAAAGTGTCTTTATCTCACACCCAAGAGACACTTAAATAGGTATACTTTAAATACCTTTTGGACAAAATGTTGTCAACTTTTATTTTTATTTGCTATCCGCCGACCTTCACACGGCAGGACCGCTTATCGAATCCCGTCCGGACCATCTCCTTCAAGAGCCCTGGAACATGTGCCCAGTGAATCGGAATCGTTCCGTTCGTTCAGTTCTGCAATGTGAACGATCGAACGTAGTTCACCAAAAAAAGAACGGTCAGTTCTTCGCTCGATCGATCGCTCGAGATGGATGGTGGTATTGATATTTGTTAAACTCGAACAAAATATAAACAAGAATTAAAATTACTCTCTTTACCTATACAGGTAGAGAGTGGAACTTACTTTGTTTCATTTCATTCTTTTTACATACCGAACTGAACCGAACTGAACGAACGGGTAGTTCAATATGCTAGGCTAAAAAACACAAACGACCGCGGACGATCGTGAACGTAAGTGTCCGAAGAGTGCGACAAATTTGAGATCTTTTTATAGCCCATAGTATGAGTGTTAACCACAGGGGTATATGATAGTGTGAAATACACTCTGTTTTGCTTCCATTCTTTTTCTTGTTTTTTTTTTTGTTCACTTGCGTACCGAGCGTACGAACGAACGAACGAACTTCCATTCTTTTCCAATCCATATCATCAAAAATTCGCATCTGAACGTGTTCGGTGTAGTTCAATATGCTAGGCTGTATATGTGAACAACCTAACGGCATCTAAGCCATCCGTTTGGTGGTGTACCAACAAACTGTAATAATCCAGAACGGACAAGCGGTCTTGCAGATAGAAAGACATGTACCAATGTCTTTGTTTGTGATATTCCAATACCTTTGCACTGATGTTCAGTTTTAATTAACACAACACTTTATTGATCACTTGGATGTTGTCGAGTAACGAACGTAATGTACACAGATTCAATCATTCCAGATGCGTAGCGTTCAAGGCTGTTCACTTGTTCAAAAGCATAATTTTTACACGCTTGTTGTATACTGCATCAGTCTATATGCCCTTTTCTTGAAGTTAGTATTCACATTTTTTCCGATAATTATCATGCATTTAACGTATATTCAGTAAAACATATTTGATACATTTCACTGTTATTCTGTTGTGCAAGTTGTTGTTAACCACAATTTTGAATCAAATTTTCCTTTCTTCTGCCCGTTCCACTAGTCCGTTTCATACACTTTACAGTTATTACTCTTTCGGTGCCCTCATGCATTGTCACACTCGCGCAGCGAAACTGCACATATTTGCACTTTTACTTTTGCCGCTGATACGTATGCATTTTGCTTTATTTGTTCTTCTTTCTTTCCAATGCGCGAGTTTGCTTGTCTCGGTTTCTGCGTTGTTCTACCTCGACCGCTCGATCGGTTCCGATTACACCAAGTTGTTATAAGCCTGTTCGGCAATGCTGCATACTTGTGGCGTGTTGGGTCAACAGCAATGCTTGGATCTCTAATTTCACTGACGTTTTTATTTGTTCTATGTGTCACTGGGTCACTTTTTAGCTAAGCGCCTCAAGTTGTGCAATTTCACAGTCACTTGTTACTGGAATTTGTCGTTGTTGTTTTTTTTTCTTCATTTGACGTTTTTGCTTATTAAGCGCCTTTTCAGTTTGCATCATTATTGAATTGATGAGCATTTGCTCTACTGCATTCGTTGTTTCACTTCCGAAGAGTGCGGTTGAAATTCACTGTTAACTTGAAGATTCCGGTTAAAAGTCACAGCAATCTTGCATTATCCGAAGATGCCGATTTAGGGTCACGGTCGCCATGTAATAATCCAGAACGGACAAAGCGCATATCGCGGAATTCCAAGTGCAAACGTCCAGCTTATCGCAAGAAGGGAAAAGAGACGTGAAGTGAATTGCGTGAAGACAATACGATAGAAACATTAGAGAAATTTATTATGTGTTTGCACGTGTGGGTGCATAAAGTAAGACAAATGAACTATGAAACGGTGAGAATTAGTGGAAATATTGGTGAAAGTGAGAGAAAAACAAAGAAAAAAAAACAAAAAAAAACCCAATCAAATAGAAGCAATTAAAAGAAAACAATTAGAGAAAATTGGTGAACATTGAAAACAAGAAAACCCCTCAAAATTCAAAAAAAGTAATAAGAAAAACTCACGAACCAGAAAGTACGAGCATCCGACATGGGTGCTCTCGAACTAACAATGTTTGACACGAAACACCATAACATTTAGTGGGGATGCGCAATCGAAAGTGCTAAACGTGTTAGAAGACCACAAGTTATCCCACCAAAGCCACGATTGGAAACTGTGGCTCATCTGTGATCTTCTGCATCGGACAATTGCTGTATGTGCTATGGAAAGGATACAAAACTATCCTAAAAAAGCAAACAATACGGGCGAAGCAATGAAGTAAATGAAACTGGCACACCTGACCGGCATCAAAACGAACGAAGTACCCGAAGACATCGAGCACAGCCCGCCTGCAGTAAGACGAAGCTGAAAACCATCGGGCACAGTGAGACAACGGCATGAAACATCTTACTTCGGAGACAACATAACGAAGAAAAACGGTGATGATATTTTAAAAAAAATTCATAAAAAAAACATGAACAAAACAAAAATGCGAATTATTAATAAAAATATATATGCTCTTAGAAAAGCATTTGTAACAAAACAAAAAACAAACAACAAAAATTCTTTGTTGGGTTATTAATTTTCTTTTTTTGGATGAAGAAATCGGTTCTTTTGGATAAGGGTCCTAATGGACATAATAGATAACTACATACATAAGTTGAGAAACATACTGGTAAATTTAAAAAAATCACCTAATCGAAGGCATTCAACCTTAGTACCCAAATTAAACGAAGTGAGGTTAATTTACAATAATATATTAACTGTCTTAGAGGACTTAGACGAGGATAAACAAAAATTTTCCTTAACAGTAGCAAGGGAAATAGTCGTTCAGAAACTCGAACGATCAAAACTTATAACCATCAAAACACTATCACTAATTCTTTTGAAATTTATATCTTTTAAAATAAGTAACGATCATGCAGCAACACTTGCTGTACGAACGAGACTTACTTGTTGGACGGTGGTTCTTTAATTTATAACCGTTTTCAGGGACAGATCATGAGAATAACTTAAAGGAAATTTCCATTCTTGTACCTGATTTTTTTGTTTATCTTAATTCTGATTGATCAAAACTATGGAAAATTCCTATTGCCATTTGATATAATTGTTTGCCCTAATTCTTATTGGTTGTTGGCGATGGCTCGTGTAAGGTGTTAGTTTTCTATCTAGACATCTTTTTGGATTTGATGGATTTTAAGTCTGTGCGTGAATAATCATGATTCGACCATCATTGCACATGTTTCCTGGATTCTGCCCTTGAGCAATAAACGTGTTTTAACTCGTCTGTGGACCTCAAATAGAATGTGTGAACTAAACGTGACTTATTCGGTGTGTGTTTATGATTTTGCAACATGACGTATTGTTTTATGTATGAATTGTGCGCAAATTAATGATTCAGTTCTAAATGTGCATACTTGCGTTAATGCATGTTCTAAATGTTCTAATAACTTGTATGCAATATTTAATGCTTTTATGCAATGTTCGAAAGTAATTCAATGCAATTTCGTTTGCTATGCAACAAAACGACTAGGGAGAGAGCAGATATTATTTTGAAGCAGTGATAGTATGTGCGTGTGTAATACACATTGTGTATGTGTCTCCATAGACTCCATAGACAGTCCTGCAAATACCCGTCGACGAGCAAGGCAGACAGATAAGCGAGTTTATTTTCATTTGTAAAATCATATATTTTTTGTCACTGTTCTTTTTGTGTGTAAGAAGTAAAAGTGAATCAAATATCAATTATACGGTGATACGGTTATTATATAATTATACATCTAACAGCGTTTTATATTTTAGATGGCCCCAAGCAGTGGTTTGACGAGCCTCATCTGGAACCACTTTACCAAGATGGAAAAAGGCGCGAAATGCCGATATTGTATGGTAACATTAAGTTTCTCCAAAAGTTCAACTTCAAATTTGAAGCGCCACTTAACAACGAAACATTCGACAATGCCTTACGAGAATCAACTTCAGCGAAATTCTTCAACAGCAACATCTAATGAGGAACCCCATAGTTCCGGTAAACATCGTGAGAAACACATTTGGGCTACAGAAAATAATATGTTTAATTACCTTAATAGGCCAGTTAGTCCTGATACGAAACGGCATCTGGATAGAGTGCTTTTAGAATTTATTACTGAAGAATGTCTCCCATTTTCAATTGTTAATAGTAAGGCATTCGAAAAATTTTTACAAATACTCAATCCTAATTATATATTACCAAGCCGAAAGACTGTTTCTAACGCTTTGTTACCTAGTATTTACAATGAAGAGATGGAGAAATGTAAAAACAATCTAGCATCAACAAATTCAATAGCCCTTACATCCGATGGTTGGTCAAACATCAATAATGTTAGTTTTATGGCTTTGACAGGACATTACATAGACGAGAATCTTCGATTGCAGTCGAAACTTTTAGAATGCTCTGAACTTACAGGATCACATACAGGCAGTCAAATTGCATTATGGGTTAATGATGTTTTACAAAAATTTGATGTAAAAGAAAAAATTATTGCTTTTGTGACAGACAATGCTTCTAATATGAAACTAGCTTCCGCTCATTTCAACTTTCCGCATATACCTTATTTTGCCCATAATCTCGATCTGATCGTACAGCATGCCATTCAAAATTCCATTCAATTACAGTTCAAGAAGTCAAACAAGTGGTTATAAAAGTAGCAAAGCGTCTTTTAACAACACCAAATCAATACAAAATGCAAGCATTAAAATTGAAACAAGATGTTCCCACTAGATGGAACTCATCCTTTGATATGATGGAAAGATTTCATAAAAATAAAATTGCACTTGTTTCTTGCAAAGACAGCTTAAAAATTAACACCAATATTCAAAGCAAAGATTGAACAATCATTGAACAGTCATTGTCAGGCCTAAAATAGTTCGAATCTGCGACTAAGTTCATTTCAGCTGAAAAGCATGTTACATTGTCGCTTGTAGGTTTACTATCCAATGTATTGCTATATAAAACTTCAGATCTTCTAAATGACAATGACTTACTTCCAGAAGTAAAACAACTTCTAACTTCGCTAGTTGACAGCATTAAGCAAAAATTGCAGGTATGTCGAGATAATGAAACAATCAGCAAAGTAATGTTTATAGATCCAAGGGTGCAGAAATCGGGATTTCACAATTAACCAGAGAAATATACAAAAATTGATGACCTTATATGCAGAAATGCTTCCTCTTGAAGAACAAAAACGAACATCGACTTTAAAGGAAAGTTCTAAGCCAAGCAATGAAGCAAACTTGTTGTTTGGAGATATATTAGTACAAGATTCAGAAAATTCAAATACCCTCAAGGAATTTGCGGAGGATGAGATAAACTTGTACCTAAAGGCAAGTTCAATTCAAATTGAAGAAGATCCATTTTTATGGTGGAAAGAAAACTCGGTAAAATTTCCTACACTACATGCATTGGCAATGAAAACTTTATGTATATCAGGTACATCAGTACCTTGTGAGAGAATTTTTTCTAAAGCTGGCCAAACATATTCGCAGAAAAGGGACTAGATTATTGCCAAAAAAATTGAACGAACTTCTATTCTTACAGTGTAATCACTATTTTCTTTGTAAATATTTGTTTGCTATGATAGGGAGATTTATATTGTTAGCTATATGAGACATGTAAGTTAGTTATGTACAAATTATCTTATAAGTATCCATATTATTAATATAAGAATTAGTATAAAATAAATTTAAATTTATGTTTGTTTTTATGCTTGTTTAAATATTGTTATCTGTTCAAGTTTTTTCAAGATTATAGTATTGTGCATATATATATATTGATATTGATTATCACTACAATGAAAAAACGAACACCTAACCAGGCTACCTGGCGGTCTTTACAGAATAAAACGAAATGAACGAAAGAATCGACGTTCGCGTTCAGTTCATATAACTGATCGAAACGACTCGTTCGCGTTCAGCAAAAAGAATCATTTTTCCCATGCCTCATTGAAGACTCCTTGTACTGCCCAGCTATGGGTAAAATTAACTAATAGGTTGTAGAGCCAACGAAAAAAAACAGAGGAAGCTTATATTAAAGTATATAACTAATGTTCCCTCTTTTGTTCTACTCCTCCGCCTGAGCACTAAAGGTTTGTGTTACGAAATGGTCCAAGTGACATTCGTCGTTGGGTACTTTAACGTAGTTTAATTATTTGTTCCATTTTATTCAATGTACGGAGAGAGTCAGTGATGAAAGACACATGCTTTAAAGCGGTTATGAGATAGGGATCACAGGTTCTTTCGATCACGACACAGGAAAGAGCTAACGATTTTTGTGTTATTATTTATGTCAACTTTTGTTTTGTTGTTTTTTGGTCAATAATATTAAAAACTGATTCCAATCTCAGTGAGTTTTTAAATGGTTAAAGGAGAATCTTGTGTCGCAAAGTATTTAGTAACACCGGCAAAATGTACGTTTAAATATTTGTATTTTTTTTACTCCCACACGTTAATGTTGCACGACCTTTGCTTGACGCAAGCAGCGAAGGTCAACAAAATGGTGCGCCGCCTAGCATAAGCATAACACACACACCCTGGATAAACATTTATATGCGTATGTTGGGTAAATATTTTGCTAAAGTTTTGTGCCACGTTTCATAGGCATATGCAAAAAAAAAGAAATATATTTTTAAGTACAGGCAACACCCGCCAGACATTTAACTCTTTTCTTTGCAACGTGCAACATTTTCCCGAACTGAGCATATTCTTTCTTGGTACGAATGTTTTGCTACTCGATGCCGAAATCAAAACAAGCAAATAATCTGAAGAATTTGGTAAAAAGTGATTCTGAACTCGTCGAAAGCATTACATGCTGTGTTCTGATAAATTCGCTAATATTAACAACAAGGACACCCCCATTTTATTCCTCATGAATAAAAATAAAAAATAAAAACAGGGACATTATTTTCCTCGGTTAAGTTTAAAGCAACGATAGTCTTTTTTAACAACTATCAACCAATTGCAACGATTAAGACACAAAATATGTTATACATCATCATGTTTTAATTTTTTTTTAGAGATTTCAATAAAAAATAATCTCTTTTCATTGACCATTATTTTAGCGTAGAACATATTAGTTCACTAGTTATAAAAATCGTATGGCAAGAATTATTCCTACTTACCTACTGACAAAGTTTTGGTCTGCTGGAGAAGTCCTTGGTACCATTAGCAGTATAGCGTCCGTCGTTTCAATCAAACTCTAACTTTATGGGCTTGGTCGTTCGGTGTCATTCGCATGACATAACCATCAGACCAGATCATAACGATTCTAATTCACTGCAAAAGTCGTGAAATGATCACACAGCCCGTAGGGCTCGTCATTGTATCAGCATATCAGGTCAGTAATGACCAAAACACTGGAACGAATTAAACTCACAAATCGACTGTATAGTATTCCTTAAAACAGTGACAGTTGTCTGAAGAATTAATGCGACTTTTTAACACCGTCCACTCTCTCAATTGCGTGCTTGATATGCTTTACGGTAGCCGTAACAAGAACAATACTATACACGTCCTGCATCAAATCTTATCCGTAATCAATCCTTCGTATGCAAACTCGACTAGTCAGTTCAGGATAAATTAAGTTAAGACTTCTAAAACAAAAAGAAGATTTATACGAACATATTTCAATACACTTGCAAAGCAATAAATTTATCCGTGTGATATACATACACATATATAATGCATACAGTACCCACCATTTGTAACTGTGCAATAATGTATTGGCTTCTTTATTATTCAAAATCATTCTATGCTAAGTATGGATTACCAGTCTACTTCAACGTTGAGACGTGCCTAATTAAAGATTAACACAATAAGTAAAGTGGGATAATGTGTAATAGGTCGGTTCTAAACACTTCAAACGCCCCAAACTTCACGGGGCTTTTAAATTTCGATATCAAAAATCATATCACTTTTGAACTCAATATTCTTTGCATTAGTACCTTGCTTCTTGCCATTGTTCGACTTCGAGCAAGCTGACTTACCTCCCTTGCTATTGTTTTTCCGCTTCGACGCCGTTTTTCCTCGTCCACCATTCATTTCGGCCGCCTTAACGGCCGCAGCTTCCTTATCGCCTGACTCCGAATCGAACGAAACACCGCTGTCGTGCTCCATCGCATCCTTCTCGTCGTGCTGATCGCTGCTGGAACAATGCTCATCATCGTGACGGTGCTGCAATACAAAAGCACAACATACAAACAATATGCATTTTATCAGTCAAATAAAGGTGGTTATCGTGTAGCATGATTAGAGCGTAACGTGTACTTACCGCTTCTTTTTCATCGTTATCAGTGCTTTCCCCTTCGCTCATTCGACGGGCATCAGCACGACGCTGCACTTCTTTCCTTTTTTGAGCTTTCTTCTTCATAGTCAGAATGCAAGAGTTTGATCTATGAATGGTTAAAGATAAAAATAGCTTGCACAAACCGGATATGTTATGCCGGCCTGGACTTACCTGAACAATTGCTTACGAATGGAGTTATTGAATCGCACTGTCTTGCGACACTCTTCACCGATCGATCTGGCCATCTCTACCGACGTGCCCAAATCATCGACCGACGAACACTCGCTAATGCTGCGATCGTACGAGCTGCGTTTCAGGATGCTCTTGTACTTGCGTGTCAGGGTCGGTATCGCTGATGCTTCCTCTCCACCATCCGATTCCTTCAACGGGCTACACTCGGATATGCTGCGAGCTTTTCTCGCCTTCGTTTCCGGAGTGTCAACAACCTTACCTGCAGGCGTTGGATTTTGCTCAGCTTTTGGTTGATCGAAATTCCCTGTCGTGGCTTCATTCTCCACAATCACCTTCAGATGATCGCAGAAGGAATCGGACAGTGATCGTTGCTTCTTCTTTTTGCGCGAATTACGCTTGGCTTTTAGCTGTGTTCTGGCCTTCTCCGCCTCAGAACCATCCTTCTCGTCACACTCTTCAGCAGAAGTGGCCGAGCAAGCTTCCGGCATGGAAGACTTTTCTTCCTCCTTTTCCGTTTCGACCTCCGCCAGCGTTTGGTCGACCTCCTCCCTCTTGGTGATCTCGATGCTCATCAGCCCATCGGTTTTCACCTTCGCCGAGCCGTTTGCTTGACGCACCACTGCTATACACAGACTGTCGTCTTCGATTTCCTTCCCGAATTTATTGATTTTATCCGTAATATCTTCCATAATGGAGTATTCCACGGTTTCGTGCTCATCCGGACCGGCATGATACGATGACACGTTTGCTGTGTTGAGAGTGATCTGAATAATCAGATTATTGTCCCATTCCTCGTGCTGAATTTCAGTCACCTGGGCATTGGGGAAGCGTACGAAGAACACGTAGAAGCAGGGGAAATATCCGTTACCCAAGTTCGAAAAGCGACAGTACACCGAGTCGGACCTATTATCCAGCTGGATCGTGGTCGGGTCCACATTCCGCACATTAAGCGTGAACGCAAGAAGATTTTCCATTTTGTTCACAGAAAACTTGGGAAAAACGGTCTTTTTCGCTCCTTCCACCACAGATGGTACGGCGGCAGTCATGGCGGCCTTAGCCATCGGTGCATCGACAGTGGCTGCTGGAATGGTATTGATTTCTTCGATCAGCTTTCCCGACTCTTTCGTCTGTGTAACCGAAGCGTTCACACTGTTAATGTCCTGCAGCGTGATGTTGCGTTTCCGCAGTACGGGTAGCGTCACCGTAAGCGATCGCTCATCAATGTTGAAGCTGGCCTTTCCTTCGTTTTCCTTTACCTCGTAGGGCAGTTTTAGCTCTAGCTTGTACTTGGCAGGCTTTTCGCTCACCAAATACATTGTTGTCTTAGTTACATCCAGCGCACACTCGGATGCGGACCTTAGCAATGGCAATGTGATGACTACTTTGAGCGCTCGTGGAATTGTTACATTGATTTTTGCATCAAGCTCGTTTGTCATCTCTCCGTACTCGACATCACGACACTGAATGATTTTGTACTCTGGCGTAGCATAAAAGGGGTTACCCGCACCAATTACGGGCGTTCGATCGATGTTTTCTTTGTTTTTAGTTTTCCCCGTCCGCTCCGTGTGCGATTTGGGTGTTTTCGTTTCCGAAATATTCGTACCTTCCGTAGGATGGCTTGGTGCTTTGGGGAGTGGCGGAAGCAATTTGTCGAACAGTTCGTCCTTCGGAAGACTGTCGCATTCGGGCAATTTTTGTCGGACCACCGACGAACTGGGGGTACCCTTGTACTGTAGCTTGGGAAAGCGCAGATTAGCCCGATCCAGCTTCACATTGAATGACTTCTCCACGGCGTCGAGTGAAGTATCGTTGAGCAGCTTGCGGAACCCGTCATTTTTCGAAGCCAAATGCAACGAGTCCGGATGGAACATAACATCGTACACGATGCACTCGATACGCTTGTTATCGTAGTCCTTTCTCGGTTGGGATTGGGCGTACGGGATGCTCCATTTCAGGCCCTTCGTTCCGTCCTCATTTACGCCGGACGTGCTGGATGGTTTCTGCACCAGCTCGCACTGGCACACGTTTATGAATCCTTTTCGCTTGCCGTCAACGATTGTTTTGATTACGTAACCCGGCGACGGCTTCAGGAACTTTACGTCGTATCCTCGTTGCGCTTCAAGCATGGATAGCTCATCTTCATACTGTTTCCGATTATCTCGCAGCTCGTTGCAGTACTCCATGAATAGGCCCCGGAACTCCTCGTTGTCCAAACAACGGGTAATGTTTCGGAACTCGTCTCGCGAGATGTTAAAATCTTTTGTCGACATCTTTGGACGAGATGCGTTAAGAACAGCAAGGGCAAACTATGACCGGTAACGATAACGAACAAAAATAACTATTACGCAGTATACTTTGTTTATAACAAGATAAATTTGCAGGTGTTTCGTTGCCAAGATCCCGGCAAGTTTTTTTTAACAATTGACATATTTTTTCGTGCAGCCCTTGCACCAAGCATCTCCACAGGACGTTTTTGCTGACAGCAGGGAAGAAAAATATTGATTATTAATTTTACTTTCAAATTGTTTTGTGAACGAAATTTGCTAGCAAAATGCTTTTCAAAACAAAAAACAAACAGGTTTTTCCTATGATTTGGTGCAAACGTGTATTATTTAGCGACGTATAATTTAGCAAAACGTACGCAGCGCCACAAACCGCGAGCTCATGTACAATTTCAATACTCGCTTGAGCCGTGCTGTCAACCGTTTGTTTACATTGTTTCGCAGCTGTCACTTCACTGGACACGAAGCAACCTCCGCATCAACCACGTTTTCAGCACCCCATGTTTTGATTTGCAAACAGCGCACTATCGCGCCGAGTTTATAATACGTAAAAATGTCTCGTATTATTGTTAGAAACATCCCTAACGGGGTAAGTTATTAAAATCTCCTGTAATCTTTGCATTTACTCAGTTACAATTACATCCTTCATGTTGTACATTGCAGTTCGAGGAGACAAAACTACGCAACCACTTCAGTACGTGTGGCATTATCACGGACGTTCAGTTGAAGTACACACCGGACGGGAAATTTCGAAACTTTGGCTATATTGGCTTCCAGAACGAGGAACAGGCTGAGAAAGCAATCAAACATTTCGACAACAGTTTCATCCGAACTTCGAAAATATCGGTAGCGCCATGTGTGACGCTTAGAGAATCGAAAAAAATAAAAGCCTGGAGCAAATATACCAAAAAGCAACCCGAACCAGTTGAACCGGAGAAGGAAGAGAAGCAAGTACCGGCAAAAGAGAAACCCAAACCACAAACGGCAAAGGATGTGCTCGGCCAATATCAAGATGATCCAAAGTTTCAGGAGTTTCTGGACGCACACAAACGTGCAGGCAAAACGATATGGGACAATCAGTTGCAACAAAAGGACGCCGAAACGAAGGTTCCATTGCAGCCGTCATCGAATTTCTCGATCCCAGCGAAGCACGAAAAGCATTTAAAAAGTTGGCCTACAGTATGTTTCAGTCCTTACCCTTATACCTTGAATGGGCACCAGAAAAAACATTTACAACTGGGCCACCACCACCTGGCAAGACCAATAATGACACAAAACCAACCGTACCGAAGACCGAACCGGTGAAGAAGGAACCAGTCGAGGAGGTGGACGATACAGAACCGGAAGACGGCACTACACTTTTCATTAGAAACCTTCCGTTTAGCGCGAATGAGGACACAATCCGTGAACGGTTCCGGAACGTTGGTACCATCCATTCAGTACAGATTGTTCGCCACAAAGATCTTTCCGGTAGCGGCAAGAACGAAAGCCGGGGCTACGGTTTTATACAGTTCAAGAGGCGTCGGGAAGCTGACTATGCACTGAAAAACCTGCAATCGGTGGTTATCGATGGCCGAACGGTAGAGCTAGCGCGCAGTGATCGCACCCTGCAAACGGATTACAACCGAACCGATCGTCAAAAATCGAAAGCACAAAAACAAACTGGCTGCAAGATTCTGGTCCGCAACATTCCTTTCCAGGCCAGTGCAAAGGAGGTGCGAGATCTGTTCAAGTAAGTACACGCGTGCTGCAGCTGGTTTGCCTGGTGTACGACCTTTCACTGTGCCTGTTTCGTTTCAGACCCTTCGGTGATATTAAAACGCTTCGCTTGCCGAAGAAAATGGCGGCCGGTGTGGATGAACGTCACCGTGGCTTCGGTTTCGTTGAGTTTGTGGAGGAATCGGATGCAACGCGCGCTTTCAATACACTCAGTCGCAGTACGCATTTGTACGGTCGGCGTCTCGTCCTGGAATGGGCCGCACCCGACAACGACGTGGAAGAACTGCGCAAGCGAACGGCGGATCAGTTCAGCAATGGTGCATCGGGTGGAAAGCGCGCGGCACGCGGTAAAGGTGTACTGTCGACCGAAGAGTTCGTTAGCGCGTCCCAACGGCAGGAGGACGACGATGAGTACGACGAAGGGTACGAAAAGGGCACCACCTTCTAAGCGTAAGTTCTACTTTACACATTACAATATACGCCGCACAAGAAAGCGCATACACGTCGAAACTTACAGAACCGTACAGAGTGAATGGTTATACTGTTGGTTTTTGTGTGCTATCTAATAAAGTTTTCTTTTGCCGAACCGTGGTACATTGAAAATGTATCCTAGTTGTGTGCAGAATATTCGGTTATTTACAAGACCATCAGAAAGGAGGACCACGGCCTTTCCGCCTCATGTTAGGCGCTATTCGTTTGCTACAATCCGAAAATTAAAATAATTAATTAGTTTAAATGAGACTTTTGGCAATCCTTTCTTGTTCTTTCGTTCTATTATACATACCACGAACTACCACGTCTTTGGATAATTTAGTTTATTTATTCAAACTTTTTAAATACAAAACAGAGGCGAAGAAAGTAGAGTCCGCGAAAGTTAAGGTGGATTAAAGTGCAATACGAAAAAGAAATCTATTGCTTATTGATTGTAATAATGGAGCATCATATCCTTTGAATTGGAGATTGACTGTATAGCTTGGGTCTTATGGAAAGGAGTCTGAGTTGCACAAGACCTGATGGTTCGAGTCTTCTTTTAAATTCACTGCAAAGTGCGGATACAGATCAATCGTTTGTGTATCTTTCTCAATATGTGTTATAGCGTAGCACAACACTACAGAGCTTTTAAGTGGAAACGATAACTGAAATATCGGGATAGACGATGTATGAGGCCTAGGGATTTTTTTTCTTTGCCAATCAAATGTCTGGTGAACAGACGTGGTGCAGAGAGTGTTGGTAGTGGCGTTTTTGAGGGATAGACGACCCATAGCAAGCTATTAGAGTCATACTTACTTGCTTACTTATCAGGGGCTACAATCGCTTCGCAGTATTGGCCTGCTGTGACAATCCTCGATACCGCTCACGGTCTAGCGCCGTCTTCTGCCAATCCAATACCTCGACCGTTCTGGCGGACGCATCAACGCCATCACTCCATCTCAGTTTGGTACTACCATGTCTCCTCTGTCCATGTGGTCGGCCTTAAAGGACTTTAAGGGCTGGGTCGTCCGGTGCCAGGCTCATGACATAACCAGCCCGTTGGAAGCTGGCGAGCCTAATTCGCTGCTCGTCGCTCGTCGTTATAGCGGCTCCTCCAATGTCCTTCCACACATACGGGGCCAAAAGCAGGTTTCGTCAGTTTTGGACAGAGCCTATGTCTCAGAGGCGTATGTGAGTAGTAGGACTGTAAAGGTTCTATACAGTCCCAGCTTCGTCCGTCGCGACAGATACTTTGAGTGGAGACGTTTCCGTTTGCTGTTGTGTATGTTGTTATCACTCCAGATAGGTGAAGTTTTGGACGACTTCGAAGGTACGATCACCTATTTGACCATCACCCCTGCGTAAATCAGTATGTTTTGGACCCAGATGGACCGCAGGTTGTGACACCATCATTTTGGTTTTTGACTCGTTAATCTCCAACCCGAAGTTCTATACCGCAATAAGTATCTGCTACATAAAAGAGCCTCAAACCAATGGTGTCATCAGCGTACGCCAAGATCTGGGTTGACTTATAGAAGATGGTAAACGAAGTATACAATCCAGTGTCTCGTATAATCCTCTCTCAAAATTTAGGAATATAATAGGGAATACGACAAGGACCTGGAGAAAACGATAACTTAGGTTGGGTAGATCAAACATAAGAATTACTGATAGACTCAAAATTACGATTCAGAATATGCTTGAAAATATGAGCTAAATTACATTAAATGTGAGTAATGCGTGTAATCACCAGGTGACATGGAAGACACATTGTTTCTCAGTAGGGATCAATAGACACACGACGTACAGTACCGTTTTGTATAAGGAAAGGATAATCGAAACAGTTTATTAGTAAGAAATATTTCACCTTCTTATCTAAATTACAAATGCATACGCGTGGGTTGGCTGCGCTCGTTTCTGTCTGACATCACGCCATCTCACTTGGTTGTAAACATTTCCCATTCTTCACCTTATTTTGATATCTCATAAGTAACAGTTTGTGTTTCCCTTTATCATCATCTCTCCTTAAAGTATGCTATTCTCAAATTGTTGGTACACATCATCAGCATAGGTTCCCACAGTTCGTTTCCTTGCAAACCGTTTGGCGTAAATTCTAAGTAATTCTAGACGAATGTTCACAATTTAGCTCACTGTGAGCGGAACGGTACGGCTCGTTCGACAATGCAATGCAATCAAATTGTACGACAGCAATCGAATCCCATCGTACATACCTCGCGTGACGAATGGTTAGTTGTTGCAGTAATTGCTTCAAAACCGGATGGCTAGCATTGCTTTCAAACGTCAAAGCCGCCATTCTGTGGCTGATGGAAAATGTGTCGGTAATTGTCTCTGTGTTTTTTTTTGTCTTCAGTTAATCTATAAAACGCCTATCCTATGTAAGATGCTTCAACCATCCGTACCGCCTTACTAGTAGAAGGCTAGAGAGATATAGTGTGTAGTAGGTAAGATACTGCCGAACGAGAACAAGTTGTTGTAGCAAATCAGAGCAAAACAGTTACACCACACTTTTTGACACAACATTCAGACATTTACTCGGTACTCGGAGCCCATGAAAACTGTAGATATTGTAGACTTCATACGCCCCAGTCTTGTGAATGGGAATTCGTTAAAAGGAATCATCGGTACTGGGTGTAACACAAGACAGACGACCAGAAGTAAGGGTACACGACGGTGCATTTATTTTTTGTTTTGGTTGGGGCATGGAAAAATTGGGAATCATCGGGAAGAACCAGGAACCATCTACTACAGGGTCCTCTGTGCAACGAACTGTACTGTGTAAATCACATTGAATGCAGTTTTGCAGTTTGTAGTAACTTTCATCTAATTCCACCTAAAACAACAGTCTCATCGTATTGTGTGAAAAACGTCCTACGGGTAAATATTGTCCCAACGTACGAACAGCAACTGATGTAACGACGATATGTTAGGTCCATACAGTGTTGTGACCTTAGTTAGTTTGCGATTTGCTCTGCGACGGCTCGAAAGTAGTGGTGCAATTGGAAAGTGGTGCTGTATGGGGCTGCAAAAGGGACATCGGTTTCTTAAAAACAACTGCTACATAACAACAATTGTCAATTGTTCCACGCACGTTTCCTATCCTTTTTAGCTCGATCTTGTTAATACATCGCTCTCCTTCTCGCTTTCTCTTTTTAGCCTCTCTACTCTGAGATACATCGAAAGGACTTATAGCTGTTTCAACTGTGGTCAACCACCGAACAACCGGTTACGGTTGCAAACCACACAAAAAACCTGTGGCCCGCAATCGTGAATGCATTGTTGGTTGTGGTCGATTTCCGCGTACATGCGTTTTACAATATTGATTTATTGCCTAATTGTAACATTTCCTTCACTACTAAACGCTCCACTACATGCAAAACAGTGCCTACGTTTACGGGAGCATTTCGACAGCCATTTCGCGACATTAAACGTCTAGAATCGGTTGTTGCGGTTCGCTTCTCACTCTGTCTCTCATTTAGTATCAAACCTTTATGGGTTGATGGATGTGTTTCGTCTAACTTTACAGAATTCTCGTACATGCTAGCGTATGATTACCGTAAAGTAATTTAGTATCTCCTTGCTTTAATTCGGTATAGATAAATTATATGCGCATTGCAGTGTTAAGGGATTTTATATGTGAGTTGAGCAGCATTGGGCCATAAAGTGTATAGGGATGGTTGTTTCGTTTCTAAACACAATACTAAACTGTCATTTACATATGGTTTTTAATAACATAAGTAACATAATGCTGTAATTGAGAGTACTTTTGGGGTTTGTTTTTCAAAGACAACTTATTCCTGGAGGTGATCGTTCAAGTGGTCGAACATGTAAAGCAAACTTACTAATGTAAAATTTAAAACAACCCAATCGATCTAGCTATTTAAATGACTTCTGGTTTAAAAAACGTTTTTTTCTGGAATATTCTCCTTTGATTTTTGTTAATCCGGCATTGCGTCTCTTCAAAGTGATCGATTACTACTACTACTACTAGAAGTTGATATCTCTATAAATGGATAAGCTCAGCTCGTTTGGACTAGCGTTACAATCTATCTTTATTCTAGCATATGGGAAACGCTTACAACAGCAGCAGTAGGGTCATTCATTGGTCATAAAAGCGATGGTTTAGTATTAAAACCGAAGCACTTGTCTTACGGCAAACATAGAGGGTAAATCATGCTTTCGTTGAAGGGTTTTTGGATACGAATGGTAATGATAAAGTGACTGGCAGTAACTATTATCAGCCAGCAAAATACTTGTTGAGATCATGTTTTTTTTTTTCTGTGTAGCTTAGTTTACCGAAGGCGTTATCGTAACGAGGGGCGCGTGTGTAGTACATTCAAAACGGTTCTTGCACATGTTGTAAGTATCCTGAAGGTGATTTTTTGGTTTCGCTGCTGTTTTTGTTTTGTAGCTGCTTGTTTCTAAATTACTGGATCGGTTCAGTTCCATTCATTTTTTGTTTTGTTTGTTTGTTAATCTCCCAACGTCTGCTGCTTCTTGTTACACAGTTATTCAAATCTAAATTTTCGTTACTGAGCGCGTGAGCCTTGTACATTACATAGAGTTGCAACGAGTTTAAATGGCATCGGGTAAAGAAATTGCATTGATAATAGTGTCTTAAGGTTACGAAACATTGCCCGCACACTCTCTGCGCGATGGCTTGTCAAACACTACAGGAAAATTATTGCTTTTTACAAACATTGTCCCCGAATTTGTTTCTCCTCGCTTGCAGCACACGCTTGAAAATTTTGCTCATTTTTGGACGCGGCCAACGGTTTTGTGGTTCCCTTACTCTACTGCCGATACTTGCAAAAAGGCGGTTGGTATTATTTTTTTGTTGTTGTCGCCGACTACATTATTTGTGCTTTTTGTGGTCTCTATTTTGTGTTCCACTCGGTCGATTTCATACTAGGGGTTTTTTTTTTGGTTTATTTTGTGCCCATAAATTTAATCCGCTTCAAAACGACGGTACGGCCAAACGAGCCTTTCGTTCTACAAGAACCCGTTTCCGCAGCACAACCACACAACACACACACGCGCGTACAGAATTTTATTTTCAACACGACAATGCTCTGTCCGCAATGCCCAAATGCGCTCCTTTCTTTATCTCGCTCCGTATTTCGGGTGCATTCATCAATAATAATGTGCCGGAGGCTTCCCTAGCCTATGTCAACAATTGTCCAAAAACACTACTCTACACTGCCGCCGCCTGGCTACTGTCTACTATTCCTCTACACGGAGCCAGCGTTACACAGTCTGCACAGTTTTCACTTTGGGGATGCCGGTTGGACCATTTTGGACCATCGTATTCTGGCTGCTCACGAGCCCACCAACACCACCTCCAGCACACTAGAACTGCGCCGTAAGACGCAATATGTAATTCAATTAATATAATTTTATCAATGTTATCCATTTGTGCCGCTCGGATCACAATCGTTCGCAATGAGCGCCCGCTCGTCCGGCCGACGGTAGGCGGACACACGGAGCGAGTGGTTTGTTTTCGTTTCTACGTTTTCCAAGGGTGGTGTGCGTATGTGTGTACACTATTGCTCCTGCACCGGAACCAATCCCCAGAGAGCCTTTTGCTCGCTACAACAACAATAACAAGAAAAAAACGATGTGCAATTTTGTAAGAAACACGCCGGCAGACACACGACACCGTAGACGATGCTTCTGAGGTCGCCAAGAATTTAACAGCCGAGCGCAGTGTACTTCTCTATCCCCCGTGGCACAGCGCACTCCATCTCATCCGCCGAATGCAAATGCTGCAACACGCGCCATCGCTATCGGATTCATTGGATGTTGCAGTCTTCGGCGCCCGATGCATTTTGAATCTGTTGCTTCGTCTTTCGGGACGATCTTCGGATGAGCGACCTGGAACGGGCGAAGATGGTAGGAGATAGTAGGTGCGTAGTTTCAATCTTCTAAGTGACCGGATGCTTGGTCACACATCGCACACCGGTTCGTCATACCACTTACCTTGATCGAGGTTTTGCCTTCACGTCCGAACCGCTGACGCCACCGGCCAGCCCGCTGCTGCTAGTGCCCTCCGACGTGGATGCCGCTAGGAACGATGAATCCTTTGGCTTTTCACAACCTCCAATGGACGGACTTCCGATTCGTGATTTTGCTACACATTTGGTGTGTGTGTGTGTGTGCGTGTGTGCATACGAAACAGGAAGCCAAACGTGGAAAGAAAGAAGCAGTTCAAGTAGTTAATTAAGCCACGCTGTACAACGCCGAGCGCGCATAATGTCCATATAATGAGCATCGGTCAGACTCATAATCAAGCGATATATTATACAAAACGACAGACCGAGATGAAAGCTCACCTTTACTGCTGGCACTGACGTAGGCTGACGAGCGTCGCTTCAAGCCGGAACCGGACTCGGCGCTACCGTTCACCGGCAGTATGCGGGACAGTGTGACAAACGTTCGAAATATTTCCATTATATTGTAATCATCCTTCGCCGAGCACTCGAGCACCTTCACCCTGCAAAGAAGGTGACAGAGACACAAATTAAACCAGCAACAGGGAAAAAAACACACATATCGTGCGAAAGAGAGATGTTCGATGTGAAAATCCTTGTCAAAAGCAATTAGGAAACAACAAACGCCGCTTACGCCGGATGCTGGCGGATCTCGTTTGCTTGATGTTTTGCACCGAACAAATCGTCCGATCGATCGATCGCCGGCCGGGATCGCATGTAACGGGCGCTATCGTTAAGCTCTTAATTCTCGTACTTAAACCCCGTGTCTGTCGTCGGGGGGTGTGGGTCGTTTTTTATGGCCATTTTTTTCACCCTTCCTTCCTGCTATTGCTATTTTACACCAACGAACAATTTTTCCAACCAGTCGCCCCCGATTTTTCTATCGCCCAATAGAGAGCGAGTGGTTTGGTCAAACATTTGATCACAAAATTGCTTCATACCAAATGAGCCATAAGCGAATCGAAACTGTGGAGGGGAAAGCGTGATAACAAAAAAAAATGAAAATAAACGCTAGTCGCCCTAATCGCGGAGCCGTTTATCCGCACCACTGCCAGCGAGATGCCCCAGCTCCGGTAGTTGGGCAGATGGTGTGGGCTTTTGGGCCATAAAGTTTCGTCGTCGGCTTTGTCGGTGAACCAGGTAAAGCTCGTACACTAAAAAGCGCACCGGTTATGGCGTGGGGTTTGAATATCCGGACAGGTGACAACAACAACAAAAAAAAGCTGGAGTCGATCGATTTTTATGATCCCGCTCGGCTTTCCTCATCACAAATCCGCACCACACCGTGCAATCAAACGCTCGGCCCCTCGGGCATAACACCCCGGCTCGAAGGACATATGCCGACGCTTCAAAGGGCGCTGGTTCGGTGCAAACTTCCCACTGCCTGGAACGGCTTTTTCCCGTGCCATGATAAAATTAATTTCAAATTTATCCCATTCTCTTCAACGGGGCCGGTATATCGCGCTGCCTCCCGGTTCAGACCAATGAGCATGGATATCGGGTCAGTGGTCCGGCTTCTGGTAGGCTTCCGCTGAACGAGCGCTCTCGAGAACTGGCTAATAAAACTGAAGGCCCGTTTCATAAAGACGATGTAATGGGCCTCCCTTTTTTGTCCTCCGTTTCAAATGTTCGTATTTCGTGTTCCGGTGTTCCTGTACTGTCACAGTAATTGCTGACATCTTCTTTTTTTTTTTATTCGTTGCACTGCGGAACACCGGTAGCGAATGTCGTTTGATTAATTCATACGAATGTACAGGAAGCATGCTTGCACCAGGATAGCCAAAGTTTTTAATCAGTGGGTGTGTGTGATTTTCATGATTGTCTCCGGTGTAAACTGGACAAACTTTACGGTTCAAAGAAAGCATCAAACCCATTTTACACTAATCATTTCGCACGAAATTGAACGACCACACGACCAAGCGACGGCAGTGTATATGTATGCGCTTGATTATGGGATATAAGTGTAATAAAACGACGATGGAACACGTCAGATGACCAGTAGCGCGAGAATGAGATCGTTGGGTGCCAGCTTTATGAGCTTACTGGATGGTTGTTTTTATTAGGAAAATGGAAATCCTTAAGCTCCTGTGCTGCTGTAACAAAATAATCTACTTTTCGTGAAATTGACCGCTGAATTTCTAATGACAAATCTTGCTCAATTACTGCTGTGTACGTTATCTTTCCTTCTATTCCGGTATACAATATGACATTAAGCAGAAATGGCCTGTTGCTGTAAACTTCTTGGGTTAATTGCGTTGAAAATACATGTTTTTCTCTTTGACTCAATCATCACGACACAGTGGTGCTTGCATGTTTTTGTGCACCACAAGCGAAAGAAAGTTTAAGTCAAACAGCATTTTTAATGTCACTCTGCCGGAGGCTTTTTAATCTGCCTTTCATGAATTCTTGGGGAAAAATGTTGTGCTCCCATAAACGTAAATTAAAATGCCACGTTTTGAAATTTGAAAATTTAAGACGAATCGATATTAAAGATACTTAACTGTGCCCTTGTGGTACTGATCCTCGAACGTGATTCAATCTCTAATGTGACAAAAAAACTCTGTGATGTACGCTATTACGAAACAATAAGGTTTTTTAGATGACAGAGAGCAATGGAATTATTTGCCGATTTCTAGCGTAAAGTGTTCCGTCAAATATGTCCATCTACATATTCTAATGATTATAAGTCTAACTCGAAAGCAATACGGCCAGGCCGTTCTAAATGAACAATAATAACTCGAATCCAACTCGAATTACTACCGGTAAAAAAGTAGCTTCCATTGCGTAGAAGACCCCAACGATTCGTGAAGGACATCAAAGTTCCCGGGAATAATTACTTGGAATCTAAATGTTTTCTATATGAATAAAACAACTGTGTCTAGTTGTTGGAAATAGCAGTCAGAAAGAGACTTGTCTGTTTATTCAAAAGCAGTTAAAAATACTCTTT
>KZ062655.1:87508-122255 GCA_002091835.1 Anopheles maculatus
GATTCATTGGATGTTGCAGTCTTCGGCGCCCGATGCATTTTGAATCTGTTGCTTCGTCTTTCGGGAAGATCTTCGGATGAGCGACCTGGAACGGGCGAATGTGGTAGGAGATAGTAGGTGCGTGGTTTCAATCTTCTAAGTGACCGGATGCTTGGTCACACATCGCACACCGGTTCGTCGTACCACTTACCTTGATCGAGGTTTTGCCTTCACGTCCGAACCGCTGACGCCACCGGCCAGCCCGCTGCTGCTAGTGCCCTCCGACGTGGATGCCGCTAGGAACGATGAATCCTTTGGCTTTTCACAACCTCCAATGGACGGACTTCCGATTCGTGATTTTGCTACACATTTGGTGTGTGTGTGTGTGTGCGTGTGTGCATACGAAACAGGAAGCCAAACGTGGAAAGAAAGAAGCAGTTGAAATAGTTAATTAAGCCACGCTGTACAACGCCGAGCGCGCATAATGTCCATATAATGAGCATCGGTCAGACTCATAATCAAGCGATGTATTATACAAAACGACAGACCGAGATGAAAGCTCACCTTTACTGCTGGCACTGACGTAGGCTGACGAGCGTCGCTTCAAGCCGGAACCGGACTCGGCGCTACCGTTCACCGGCAGTATGCGGGACAGTGTGACAAACGTTCGAAATATTTCCATTATATTGTAATCATCCTTCGCCGAGCACTCGAGCACCTTCACCCTGCAAAGAAGGTGACAGAGACACAAATTAAACCAGCAACAGGGGGAAAAAAAGAACACACACACACATATCGTGCGAAAGAGAGATGTTCGATGTGAAAATCCTTGTCAAAAGCAATTAGGAAACAACAAACGCCGCTTACGCCGGATGCTGGCGGATCTCGTTTGCTTGATGTTTTGCACCGAACAAATCGTCCGATCGATCGATCGCCGGCCGGGATCGCATGTAACGGGCGCTATCGTTAAGCTCTTAATTCTCGTACTTAAACCCCGTGTCTGTTGTCGGGGGGTGAGGGTCGTTTTTTATGGCCATTTTTTTCACCCTTCCTTCCTGCTGTTGCTATTTTACACCAACGAACAATTTTTCCAACCAGTCGCCCCCGATTTTTCTATCGCCCAATAGAGAGCGAGTGGTTTGGTCAAACATTTGATCACAAAATTGCTTCATACCAAATGAGCCATAAGCGAATCGAAACTGTGGAGGGGAAAGCGTGATAACAAAAAAAAATGAAAATAAACGCTAGTCGCCCTAATCGCGGAGCCGTTTATCCGCACCACTGCCAGCGAGATGCCCCAGCTCCGGTAGTTGGGCAGATGGTGTGGGCTTTTGGGCCATAAAGTTTCGTCGTCGGCTTTGTCGGTGAACCAGGTAAAGCTCGTACACTAAAAAGCGCACCGGTTATGGCGTGGGGTTTGAATATCAGGACAGGTGACAACAACAACAAAAAAAAGCTGGAGTCGATCGATTTTTATGATCCCGCTCGGCTTTCCTCATCACAAATCCGCACCACACCGTGCAATCAAACGCTCGGCCCCTCGGGCATAACACCCCGGCTCGAAGGACATATGCCGACGCTTCAAAGGGCGCTGGTTCGGTGCAAACTTCCCACTGCCTGGAACGGCTTTTTCCCGTGCCATGATAAAATTAATTTCAAATTTATCCCATTCTCTTCAACGGGGCCGGTATATCGCGCTGCCTCCCGGTTCAGACCAATGAGCATGGATATCGGGTCAGTGGTCCGGCTTCTGGTAGGCTTCCGCTGAACGAGCGCTCTCGAGAACTGGCTAATAAAACTGAAGGCCCGTTTCATAAAGACGATGTAATGGGCCTCCCTTTTTTGTCCTCCGTTTCAAATGTTCGTATTTCGTGTTCCGGTGTTCCTGTACTGTCACAGTAATTGCTGACATCTTTTTTTTTTTATTCGTTGCACTGCGGAACACCGGTAGCGAATGTCGTTTGATTAATTCATACGAATGTACAGAAGGCATGCTTGCACCAGGATAGCCAAAGTTTTTAATCAGTGGGTGTGTGTGATTTTCATGATTGTCTCCGGTGTAAACTGGACAAACTTTACGGTTCAAAGAAAGCATCAAACCCATTTTACACTAATCATTTCGCACGAAATTGAACGACCACACGACCAAGCGACGGCAGTGTATATGTATGCGCTTGATTATGGGATATAAGTGTAATAAAACGACGATGGAACACGTCAGATGACCAGTAGCGCGAGAACGAGATCGTTGGATGCCAGCTTTATGAGCTTACTGGACGGTTGTTTTTATTAGGAAAATGGAAATCCTTAAGCCTCTGTGCTGCTGTAACAAAATAATCTACTTTTCGTGAAATTGACCGCTGAATTTCTAATGACAAATCTTGCTCAATTACTGCTGTGTACGTTATCTTTCCTTCTATTCCGGTATACAATATGACATTAAGCAGAAATGGCCTGTTGCTGTTAACTTCTTGGGTTAATTGCGTTGAAAATACATGTTTTTTCTCTTTGACTTGACTTGATCACGACACAGTGGTGCTTGCATGTTTTTGTGCACCACAAGCGAAAGAAAGTTTAAGTCAAACAGCATTTTTAATGTCACTCTGCCGGAGGCTTTTTAATCTGCCTTTCATGAATTCTTGGGGAAAAATGTTTGGGTCCCGTAAACGTAATTGGAAATTTAAGACGAATCGATATTAAAGATACTTAACTGTGCCCTTGTTGTACTGATCCTCGAACGTGATTCAATCTCCAATGTGACAAAAAACTCTGTGATGAACGCTATTACGAAACAATGAGGTTTTTTAGATGACAGAGAGCAATGGAATTATTTGCCGATTTCTAGCGTAAAGTGTTCCGTCAAATATGTCCATCTACATATTCTAATGATTATAAGTCTAACTCGAAAGCAATACGGCCAGGCCGTTCTAAATGAACAATAATAACTCGAATCCAACTCGAATTACTACCGGTAAAAAAGTAGCTTCCATTGCGTAGAAGACCCCAACGATTCGTGAAGGACATCAAAGTTCCCGGGAATAATTACTTGGAATCTAAATGTTTTCTATATGAATAAAACAACTGTGTCTAGTTGTTGGAAATAGCAGTCAGAAAGAGACTTGTCTGTTTATTCAAAAGCAGTTAAAAATTCTCTTTCCCGTCCTCTGGATTTAAAAAGTGAACATGTCCACTGCTTATTGTATAACTTTATATAAAATTAGAACATTCCTAGGCATGTGATGTTGGAATGCCCAAGATCTAATGTCTGATACAACCCTTTCATGGTAAGCACGGTTGTAGCAAAGTTCATGGCTCAGTATCGTGCTGAATAGCGTCACAGCAAAATAATACTCTGCTTTGGGGAGTAAAATAATAATGTATATAGTTACATTATACTACACAACGAGCTACAAGAAGCAACTTGTATAAGAAGCAATCCATTGCAGCTAACAACAACGAGTCACACGGAAGCAACCACTTGCGGCCAGTGACTCATCGCCGAACCCTGAGCATCTAACTAGCAACAGGAAGCAACATCCGGCAATCCAACAACGAGTCGTAAGGAAGCAACCACTTGACATGGATGACGTATCGCCAAATCAAGAGCGACATTCCGAATAGCAACCTCGAGCATCATCTTTATTTGACGCACCCCAGACAGGAACCTCGAGTAACATCCTCAAGAATAGCAAGTCAAGACTCTAAGATAATAACAGCGAAACACGTCAGGAATAGACACGATTGAGTGTACTTTAAACACATTGCAAACGCCGGAAATGCACCAAACGATCGTGAAAGAGGACACCCGCTTATCACACCTCTCACACCTTAGCGTACCCACGAGCTAGGTTATGAAATCAGGGTCCCCGCTAGCAAACCTAGCTCTAGTTTTTCTCCATGGGCCTGTGCGCCACGCTTAAAAATATTTTTTAATAGTACTCCAAGTCTGTCATAGTTCTGTCATAGTTCTTCTCTGGTTCGTAATTCCCAGAAAAGCTGACCATAGCATTTGAAGATATGAGTCCGCAAATCTTTCATTATGGGCTCATCAAGATGTAGAACTGATGCCCTACGATTGTTTCCATCAAACTGTGTGTCGCTGATTTCATACAGAGCATCAAATGTTTTCAGAAATATAACAAATTTTTGATGATTCGGAAATGATCTCACAACTAGATTTCGTAAGCAATTTTTTGAATCAGCCTTCAAAAGCTGGTTGTAGTAAATCATTATCCGAAAGTGCTTTAAGCTGATCGAACCTGTTTTTGCTGAGGAAATCTTTTTCTAGGCTCAACGGCATGCTAGGTCATGTCAGTCATCTAAACTCATTGCTTCGTAGTTTGATAATCATTCCTCACTATGGCGGAACGCTCCTGATGGGATTCGATTTCCGGTCCTGGCATATGAAGACTTTCACCGATATCTTCACTAATAATCAACTATCGTAATATCGATAAATTCAGTTACTTCTCCACACTAATTTTAACTATTTGCTATTTTGTAATCAATGCAATGGTTTGTTTTTTTTTTCTACGACATGAATAAACTTTATCTAAAACGGTCGTTTTTCAACATAACATAAGATTGCTTTGGATCAAATTTTACTTTGGCAAAAACTATTGGCAAAAAATTGGCCATTTTTTGTTATCATTTATAGAACACGTATAGTATGCGTTAACAATAACAATCCGGGAAGCCACTTCGTGATTTATACATTGATGATTGATTGTACGTGGTCAATTTTAGATACATTTGATTTTCCTACTTCAGAAGACAGACCTTAAATCTACTCGTTGGTGTTAGTGAAACTGGCCATATACAAGTTGCAGATGTGTTCTTAAATGTGGTGAACCAATTTCCATCAGTTGTTCTTGGTTGGTTGGCCTGTGTACAGGATATAATGGAATACCATTGTTATTAACTGAGACCCGTTTTCCTCGTTAGAATCATGTTAGTCATCTTAGAAGCGTGGTGGATTCTTCAGAATGCTCGTCCACTTACTCGCGTGATGCTACCATTTACTCGTATCTGTTTACTTTCTGGTTTTATGCTCAAATTATCAGAATAAAACTATCGTAATGATAATTTCGTCCTTTTCAAAGCTGTGTTGGAGTAAGACTTTTATCAGTATAACTGTGTGTTTTGCAAAACATAAATTCTTTCTTCATAACTTTTCTAGCAAGTTATGTCTTCGGTTTTAGGGTTCTCTGGTATCTAAGAATTATGTTCAGTAACGTGGATGTTAAAATGGCTTTATATAAATCTTGTTATAATTTTTAGGAATTCAATGCATGCATTTTTAATTTTATCGCAAAGCTAAAATCGCTTTCTGATACAGCTTTTTAAATCATTGTAGGAGCTATTATTTTCCATAGGTTTGGTTCCTTCATTTAAGTCCAGCGAATGGTTCGATTTGAATGTGTATAGATTTCTGGAAGCTTACAGGCAATCGTGAAAGTTTGACCGAACAAGTTCTCAAAACTTAAGCAACATTTAAATTAAAATGTGACAGTTTTCTTCATAAACAAACCATCCACTACGGATGGCAGACTAAAACCATGCTATCTTCATTATCTTCTAATATTTCCAAACACCAAACATTTTGTTTTACTCTTTAGCTCATTATACCGATGCTCACCTTTCGTTGGCTCGCTAACCAATTCCGCGCGACCCATTCATATTTCTTACATCCGATACTGTCCTTTGTCAGCACACCTTTTGCAATACAGCCTCCACTAGCGATGATGTCTCGAACAGATGCGCTTTAGCGCTCTGCGGAAAAGGGCACGAGACGCGCAACCTTCATTTCTTTTATCTGCTTTTCCCCCTTTTTCACAATCGTTCTCAAAAAAAAACCTTTTTTTTATAAGATTAAAAATAGATCAAAAGGAAAGGTTTTGCTGCCGGCTGACGTCATCTGTATTTTGTATGTTGGTGATCAGCTTATTGAACCTCGCATACTTTCATTGGCTTTGAAATGAACGTTTTATTTTGCTTTACAACACTTGCCCACAAGTAGGGGGAACACAAACAAAACCTTTCTGCATTCAAACCGGAAATCCTGCTAGAATGCCGGTGGTGATCCGGTGGAAATCGATGGTGACCGAGCCCAGGAATGTGGTTTATCTTTCTCACCTATCGGCACACCGTCCTGGTGAAATTCCTTGCCCACGTGGCGCTCCGTACGTGATAGCCAATCAGTTCAACCGTGATGAGATGGTTATGTTGAAGCATCATCCTTCGAGTCTGGCCCAAGGCTGGTTCAAGTGTTTTCGCCACCTCTAGCCTCGCCTCCTCCTCTGGTCGCTACATATTCAATTAGTCTTGCTGTCGTTAGAGGACGCTCGAACGATCCGTGCACACGGCAACCTCAATCACACAATCAAACGGTTGACCTTTTCCTGTGTTGGCCCGTCATTAAGATGTGGTGCTCATTGTGCGCCCATCCCCGCGTAGGTAGGGATGCTCGGTGACCGTCCAATTTTCACCTGCTTCGGGTACCTTCAACCGACCCAGATTGGTGGTAAGAAGCGCCCGGAAACAACCCCCAACAAACCACTTTACGAAGTGGTCCCCCGGGGAGACCGATCTAAGGAAATTTGTAAAATAGAGCAATATGGCGAAATTTGCCAGTTTAATTCCACCCCTTAAGGACACAGTCTCATGCGCCCGGATTCGATTGGTTTTCTGTGTGTCTTAGGGCGGCCGTTTGTCCTATCGGAATTGTAGGCTGCTGGAGGTTGAAAACCCCTTTTCGGCCGTGTTGCGCTGCAAACGATTACACAAACCCAGCGCCCATTTATGCAACATGTTTTAAAATGCTGATTAAAATAATCAATTTAAATTGATACGGTACGGGCCTAGGCGGCGGACGGCTTTAGGCGCACGCTTTTGTTTGTTTAGCATCGTAATAACCAATTCCAAGTTAATACACACCCCTGCAGCATGGAGGTTCCATGGCCAAAAACAACATGGCGCACGCGGGGATGTGCTGCATTCGAACGAAGGAGCTTCTTTCATATTTCGGGGTTATTATCCCCGTGTGCGAAAATTGTAATTAATGCATCGTGTGTTCCGTGGAGGAATATGGAACGTACACACACGCGCGCTCGTGCTCCATTTCGATCAAGTTTCCATTTTGTGCTGTGGATTGTGGATAATGTGGCCGCTGTGTGTTACGTGTTTCGTCGATCTCGCTCAACTTGCTGTACTTGAAGCAAAATGCAAAATAACATATTGCGTTTTTACATGCAAGCACGCCTTGATAGCCTACGGGTCTTGATGGTCTTTATTGCTACGGAGTTGAAGTATCCGTTTGTTTGGCATTAGAGTTCATACGCCATACATACGCCGAAAACTCAGAGCGCTATTTTCGCTGTCCGAGTTTTGCTCTTCGAGTCGAGGATAAGCTCGGTAAGAGAGTTGGGTTATGAATGTTTCTTTTTCGATCCAACCGCACCAGTTCAGTAAATAAGCACTAACACAGGGGGCCATCAGAGTGGAGAATTAAATCTCACTATTAAACCAGTTCAAAGTTTCGGTTTTTGTTGATGTTCTGCTAACCGTAAATATTGGTGTGTGAAAACCATTCCTGGAACCAAACGTTACCCAACCAACGTACACTAAAGTCGATATTATTGTGATGATTCACCTGGTAATGGTTTCAAAATGTCTGCTTACTCCTCTCCCATTCGAGATGTCATAACAGTTCAAAACACGACCGGTTCGAGAAGGACAAAAACGACGCCGTAGAAAACCAAGTATCAGCTTATCTTTCCTATCTTGCACATTGCACACGGGCACACAATCATCGCCAAAGGACAGGCAGCACCGCTGGAAGGAACAAATGTGCTCTTACCATGTCATTCGGTGCTTACCTTTCGCCGGTAGATTTCAATTTTCCAAAACAAGAACTTTGCTGACGCCCGGGCGCATGAGTGTGTGCAATTAAAATTCGATTAGTTCCACCGTTCGTGAATCAGTTACATTCTACCTCGGTGTGTTTTTCTATACTTCTGAGCCTTCTGAGCGTGGTGTAAAACTTTTTGCATGCTTTGGCGATGCATCAAACTGTGGGTTTTATTTTGCTGTTGCTATTTTCCTATTTTGAAGCTGGCTGTCGCATGTTCATTGTTACATCTCCCAAAGCGCATATTCTGCATGTTTTCTACAAGCGCAGGAGAACAACAGCTCACACAGAGACAGCCATAGTGGTATGGCTGGAAAACTGGAAAATCATGTGCTAGAAAGTGGGAAACTTCCAAGGCCGTTCGCTATCGCTTAGACTATCTGAAGGAAATGGGACGACCAACCTCCGCTAAAGAGTGGAATTTTTTAAGTGAATGTCCTATAAGACGTTCTTAAACATGGCTGAATATCGAGGCCAAAATAAAATCATGTTAGCCACAAGGAGAACTGCATTGGAGGATAAACAGCGGGTTCTATGTTACTGTGTAACGATTATTAAGGAATGATCAGAACAGGTGATATGGACTCAGAATAATTAACAGTGTAATGGAATAATAATTAATAGACAGTAATGGAAGAATATCATCTTATTGACACATGAGAGTTCTACTCTCACCATAGTATCTCCTGAAAGAAATATTTGTTAGTTATTTGCTTTTAGTATGATAACTGAGACATATTACAGATTATGGGACTCTTTTCTGTTTGCCAAATGGAGAACTTGTCTATAAAATAATGTTGTCTATAAAATAACGTAACATTATGAATTCGCATGAGCTTGGGACTTTGTCAATTGCATTTGTCTTCAACACGCTATCGCCGAATTGAGTTCTTGGTAAATTTAGTCGTCGTAACCTATTTCGCCAAAGAGCCAAAGAGTTTCGCGATGCCATCACCATAAACACACTTTTTTCGTTTGTTCAGGCTTAGACTATGCTATTATTGTTTGGTGCCTATCAGTTCAAACCTAGAATGAACATATAGAAACAATTCACTGAAAGGCTACGTGACTCCCATGGAGAACCTATGACGCACGCCCAGATTGTACTAGTCAATGTCTGCTACTGAGGCTCCAATAACCCGAAGAACGACGATCGACAGTTTCTGTCTGTGGTTGGATTGATTAGTAACAAAATTGACGCACCGTCTAGGATTTTAACAACTAGAACTGTGTTAGGGCAGTTAGCTCCATTGAATGTCATGTATTAAATCATTAAAGAAAACTATTCCGTGTACGAAATCCGTGTAGTCAAGTATCGCTAGCAATAATGCATGAACGTTTTTATTACTCCATATTTATGGCACTCTGAGTCTTCCAAAGCAATGAAAGTAGCAACCGTATTTTTGAATTATTTAAATCAACATGCTCGCGGACATGTCAGAACAAAACTGTGTTAAGGCATTTCAAATTTGAATGTTGCTTGAATATAGCAAATTTCTTACCGAATGAGCGTCGTTTGCAGGAGGTCTTTCGGCAATCGAACTAAACGGCAGCCGAAGCACATCGAGAACTATTTCATGATTACAAAAATGCTGATCATAGTGAAATAATGACGCTTTCCAAGTAGTGATTTTAATGTTAGAAACGCTGTTCCCGAAGGAAGATCTAAAATATACCAAGACCAAACGAGACTAGAAACACCAGATGAGGTAGCTACGCTCCTAGGAGTGACCTGTCAAGCAACATTCTCATGATAATAAGCGTTAGAAATGTTTCTGAAGAAAGGAAGGTGAATTCCCCATTAACTGAAGCCGCGAGATATCGATTGCCATTCAGACAATCGGAAGGAATTCTTACGCTATATGGCCACGGGAGATGAAAACTGACTCCAACATTTCAGCGAATCCTAAGTGCAACAATGATTTTGCTAAGCATATGGTGGGACCAGATCGTTGTGATTTATTACGAACACAGGAGAAAGATGTCAAATGCAGTTGATGAGATTGACCCAAGTACTATGGGAAAAATGGGCAGAATATGCGAAATGCACGACGCCTGAGTACCACATCTATTGCATTTGGTGTATTCTCCAAATGTCTCCAAAAGGGAAATACTTCAATTAACACATTTAGAAAAGGAAATTAAACTTCCAAAAATGAAACATGAAATTTAAATATTCAAAATTTCCCCTTTTTAAAATAAATTCGTACCCCATCTTTGCGCCCGTAATTTAAATTATAATCATTGCATTAAAGTATAAGCAGTTTGCACGCACCATAACACACAACCACAAGACATAAAATTAAGCAAACACCGAAGCGTAATTAATTCTGCTAACGAGCAAAACCGGCATATTCCATTTTGCCAGAAACTTATCGACCGAGTCTAGGGTGAACTGGTTTTTGCCTACGCACGGGTTGCATCTTATTCCGGTACCAATAACAACTCACATCGCCGTTGTGGTTGTATAATTCGTTTCGTTTTGGTTCAATTATCCCAGTGCGAACCGCTGGTTTTGCTATGATATTGTTTGTGTGTATGTTTTTTATTATCTGCTAAACTGTATGTGTGTATATGTGTGTGTGTGTGCGCCTCATTGCAGAACAAACAACTTTGCATTTATTGCTTCTTTAAATAAGCTCACCAGTTGCTTGTGCACCATAATGGCTTTATATGGCGAACAAAAGGCGCCTAGTGGAAGCAAAAGCAAACGCCAATTATGCCACCATTTGCCGCACGGCCATGTAGAACCTATTGAGCATAACGTAGTTTCAAACATTACCACTTGTTTGGTTTGTTTTGTTTTGTTTCGCTTCTTTTCTGTGGTTGGAATGCCATTGAGCACGAAAAAAATCCAGGGCTTTGGATTTTGCTCTCTTTTTTAATGAGCCGTAAAACAATATTTAAACTGTGTGCATTACACAATGCTGCATAATTTAAATGTGCATATGTGTCCGTTCGACATTGTCGAACTGGTGAACGGTTTATGTACGAGTCGGATGAGTGCTCTTTTTTGCAATGTTTTATTTAACCTCGCCATCCTTTGACAGTTGGAATGAGAACGTGTGAGCGGAAATTGGAAAGAACACAACTCCGCTCCAGCAGCACAGTCGGTGGGTTTTAAAGAGTTTCGAGCAGGCGAAAAGATTGAATTAAGATTTATCCCACACAATTGGCTTTAGTCACGTTACCGATGTTCTGTCACTTTCTCCACAAACCCTTGCTTCGTATTCCTTCGTGGCAACCGGGCGTGCTTTCCAGCCGCTCACCACTTGACAGGCCGACTATGCCACAAAAACATGACAAGTGTGGTTGGTTGGCTCGGTTGCGTTCGTATTCGGCCGTAGTGACAAACGGGATCTGGCGGCGTGTGATGTGCACGATTTGGGTTGAGTGTATATTTATTCAACATACACGCACACTGCCGCCGACATTTTTACACGCACAGTCTCGCGTCCCGGGCCCAACCTAAGGGCAGACTCTTCCAAATGCTGAATATCGCGATTCCGTTTTCTGTGATGATGTTTATCGTGGAAAGATGTCGTCTTTTTCTGTTTTTGTTTGGTGTGTGCCTTGCCTTCCGACAGCCAGATCTGGAAAAAGGCACGGAATATCTTTTGGGTACATCTCGCGCGCCTTTTTCGTGCAGGGACGGGTTTTTCGCGTTGAAGAAGTAAAGCTCTGTTTATCGAAGAACCGTCAGAAAATCGGATCTACAAAACCCGTCCGTGCTTGGGCTGACGATTATTAGGCACATCCTTGCAGCCTTGTGTTGTGTCGTTATAAATGATCCGCGCCAGGCAGAGACCGTGTAGCCGAAACATTTGTCATGCTGCGAATCAGTTTTCGATTCGTGACCTCGCGACATTGTTGAGCGAGAGGGTGTACGACATTGAAGCCTGCCGCTGCTGCGTGCCATCATTCAAATCTTACGAGTTATGAGTGCGATATACATCATTGTAACAGATAGTGAATAATATCAGGATGAGAATTTACAGTGCAAATTTACTATCTTTGCATCATTACGCTAGCTAAATAGCACGTGGGTTGTTAGGTGAAAATGTATTCCATTTTCATTTTATGGGGCCGGACAGGACCACCGAAGCGATAGTGTCGTCGGTCTTCATACGGAAGGAAGGGAATCAAAGTACATCCCTGCTGTTTCCCCGTAGGGAAGGCTGACTATCCAATTATGTGGTATCAATAACTCTAGTATCTTATTGGATGGCGGCCATGACGTAGTAGATGGTAAAACCTAGAAGAAGAAAATTCTTTTCGTGGAGGGTTATAGAACAAGACTTCAATAGGGGCACAGTAGGTATTCGCCAGGAGAAGAATTGCAAAATGAATTGTGAATTTTCGTTTATTTTTTTTTACGTCAACTATAAGGTTAAACAAAGCAAAATCTAAAGTATGAGACTTCTAATCCGATAAAATTCTAATATACAAAATTTCAATGTTATTTTTGTTTTGTTAAAAACTCTAGTAATAAAATTCAATTGCTAATTTGTTTCTTGAAATGCTCGAACTCTTCGAGTTTTCACGATATTAGAACAGAATGAAACGTTTTTAAAATATAGCTTTAACGTTAATCAAATCAAATATCACCTTATATAGATGGAATTGCAAATGTTTACTGGAAATATTATTATTACTTCCTGCCAATTTTATTCATTTTTAAACACCAAGTTTCCATTTGTACTGAATTCATAGTTTATGTTGCATGTTAGTTTTAGCGTTTTGTGAAGTTATATTCTGTCACTTTTTAAGTTATTCCACTTTTTTCCAACAATGGGGTCTATGATGACCTGTGCCAGTTTGTTTTTGTGTTTGTTTTGATGTGACTGAAATACTGCTAGGTCTGTATATAAACTGACGAGCAACACTATCTAGCACCAAGACTAGTTTTTTTTTGCAGTAAAAACCAAAAATTAAATTCGAGTAGATGAGTAGATTAAATTCGAGTAGATGTAGATGATGATAAAAGATTTTTATGAACATCTTCCAATTTGCGACGCATTAAGCGATGTTGTGAAAAGCTTCGGGACGAGTTTATCTACTTCGGATCAGCAACTCTGACTGTTCAACTGTTTGCCAGAAGATGGCTAATAATTTTCAGATTTTCACACTTAAGTCATCACAGACTCCAATATTGTGTCATGAGATACCAGGCGTCTCCATTGTGATACTTGTCATTTTGTTAGTAAAAATAACAAATTTATATTATTTTCAAATTCAAACCTTTCAAACATTTTATGAAAAATGTTTATTTATAATATCAACAAGTAGAACGCCAAAATATACTAAATTCAAAATAATATTGGATAAACGAAGTACTCCGCTAACGTCAACCGCTAGCAAACGGGACAAGGACATTTATAAATCCAAAAATACACACAGAAAAATGTATACAGATATTTGTTCAACGATACCCGACGATGACGGTTCAAGGACGAATGATAGAATAAGCAAACTAAGCAGATACGTGTCGATAGAGATAGATAGAGGCGGATCTACCAATAAACGGGCTGTGTGGTCTAAGAGGCCTCGAGCAATTAGAGGATTCTGAACTCCTCAAGGAGCATGCTACCCACTCGGTGACGCATTTCATGTGAACATAAAATAAAATCAGCAGATTCGAATTGCTAGAGGAGCCTCCTATTGCAATTCTGCTTCCAAGGAGTTTGATCCACCAATGACCTTCACGTCCGTTGTTTTCAACACTTTCAACGCCGTATCCCTGTCAATTCTTTCCTATCAATAGCAAACTCGCTATACATCATACCAACATTTCGATAAAGCATTATCTATATCTTAAATTTCTATCGTAATTTTGTTTTCGTTCAATAATTATAAAATCATTGCGTTAGAATCAAACCCAAATCAAATCAAATATGTAGCTCTAAGTTGCATTTGCAGGATTAATATGGATGAAACAGGAAGTCTTATCTACAGGAATCGAGTCATATACAATGGATACAGGCTTCATTGAGGCTTGGTGATGTGTGATCATCTGGTCTGACTGTGTCTGTGAATTTTCAACTCAACTTGAATATTTCGATAGCACAATAAAGTCAAGTTAGTAAGTATTTATCTGTTCATAACTGTAGCATAATAACATATCCAATTTGGAACCCATCAGTAATTTAATATGATTTCATAAACGCAATAATTAAATGGCTTTCCCCGAATTGTTTGCACGATGCAGTCTGCTACTTGATATACCAACAAAGCTCTCCAAATGTTCGTAATTTGTGTTCAAATTTAAATTAAAAATTTGCATATTAATATTGCCAGACTATGCTAGGCGTTTCATTCTAAGAAATGATTATCCAACTGCGGCGAATAGTTCACGAACTATTGTTTGTAACACATGAGCGAGCTTTCTATCAACTTCAATTTGGTTTTATAATTACACGATGTAAACTTTCGGTTCTGCAACGTGTTTACTTTTTATTAAAAAACCCAACAATACGCTTCCTGTTTTGTAGCAAACTTTTTCAATCGTCAGAAAACTCATTACCAAAAACTACACCCGGCTCCAAAGCAGAGAACAGTGCTACTATACTAACAGTGTAGAGGCGCGATACATTCAATTGTGCAAATTAATATAGTAGCTATTTTCGATACTGAGCCACGATTATGCGATTGAAGCGGGCGAGATTATGTGTCGGGTGCAGTGCGCACATTGCTTATGGGAAAGTGAACATGTGTTCCACTATTCCATCTACCATCGTCAAGTCCTAACTGACGTGTGAACACCCCATTAAACGTGGAGTTCATTTAACGCAAGCGAAAGGTACAAAGTGGTGACGGGTTGGTGCCAAAACTTGCGACCTCCCCATTTGTCAGTTTGCTGAGGGGGAGGATCGAACGGGTTATCGGTAAGCTGCTTTAGACTGGATGTGAAACTGTGTGGAACGGAATAATTTCTGTCAATGTGCCGGCAGCTACAAACGCCGCTTTGCTCAAACACTTTCAGCTGCACTTCGAATATTCATCATACTGGTGCGAATTATGCAACGCAGCAAGACTTACCCGACCTGCCCCAACACCTGCCCCAACACCGACGATGCACAACGGTAAAAATTGGCTTCGGAATTGCATTTTCACCGCACCCCAAAACTCGAAACGTATAATCCCACCGACCGTTGCCATGGCGTTATGTCAATGAAAAAGCTCCTGAAAATGTCAGCAATTATTCAACGCGCGAGATGCGCCCATTGGGTTTGGATGGGTCCCCCGGAATGGACGAATGCAATATTCGACCAACAATGCTGCGTTCGCTACTTTGCCGTTTGTGTATGCTAATAATGGCTGGATGATGGATTGCTGTCGCAAAGGGAAGCAGAAGGATAGGGGAGGTGTATTTGTTGTTCGGGGACAAATTAATTTCAAATTGATACTTCATCGACCGCTGGGAGAAAATTTGTTGCACTATAGCAATCCAATCACGTTGTAAAAATTGCATCAACCATCGGGAGGGCAAAGAATAATACCCGTCGGTTGGGCAAAAAAACTGGTGAAAATTCGCGGTTGCTGGTGGGGTTTTTGTGTGTGTGTTTGTGAGTTTTTTTTTTTTTGTGCCCAATATGCATGAATCAATCAATATTTGTGCATCACTTCAGGAAGGACGTTTTTTTATCACTGAAATTATATTCTATTGTTTACTTGTCAAAAACTGAGGATAGCTAGCTTGTGAGTCAATGTTTAGAACTCCAAACAGTCATTACTTTTTAGCTGCCTTGTCCATGATTGACGCATGGTGTGCAAGAATATGATTAGAACATCCTTCGCACCTTCCAAAGCAATATACAAACTCCGCGAAATTCAAATCAGGACACATTCCCTATAAAGAACGAACGGCATATTTCGTCTCAGCAAAACTTCTTCCCTAACGCATGTTACCTGCACGCTGAATGCTTTGATTTGCTTGGCAGAGTTTTCAACTTTCAACAATGCTGACTCTTCCCACTCCAGCAAGCCTCGCCATCTTAACAGTTCCTTAAGGAAACCGTCACACCAAGACAGCTCGCATTTCACGAATGTTGTGAACACTTCACAACAAACCATCGTGACGGCAATTAAACACTCCTGGGGAGAGAGAGACACACACACATATCTTCTCACGGATGGTTGAAAATTTCGTCAGGAATTGTTTCCAACTTCCAGCAGACCGACTCGTGTCACGTGTCACCCGTGTGTACTTACTTTAGCTTTGGCAGCTCGCAGAAAACCCACTCGGAGACGTCCTCGATGCGAACCTCGCGGTGCGACGAGGTGAGATCGTACTTGTTGCCCACGATTACCATGGGGATGTCCTGGAAGTCGGCCCGCTGCTCGCGAATTTCCTCGAAGCACTGCTTGATGCAGCCCAGGCTTGCCTCGGACGTGGTCGCATACACGAGCAGGAACGCATGGGCGGTCGCAATCGAGAGCCGTCTCATCGCCGGAAACTGCATCTCACCGGACGTATCAAGGATGTCAACCTGTTTGGATGTTGTGTGCCAGTTTTAAAACACTCGCCAAGCGCAAACAGTCCGTCCCATGGGGGGGGAGGACCTCCTTACGAGGGAACTAGGGACCACCGCCTCAGACTGTCTACTTACCTTGAGCGTGACCGAGCCGAGATCATACTCCCGGTTGTACAGGTCTTCTACCGTTGGCCGATACTTGTCGGAGTACGTTTTAAATAAGAACCGCTTTATGATGCAGCTCTTGCCGACACCGGCTCCACCCAAAATCACTAGCCTTATTCGCTCAAAGTCTGACATTTTCATTTAACCCTGTGTGGCGTGCAAACGGAATTTTCCTACCACAAGGTTACTAACAAAACAGACACGCTCGTGATGTGTTCCGGGATGTGTTCCAAATAAAAAATGCCCCCGGAGAAAAAAAAAACAAAATGCTACTCCCGCTGCTCTGACGACGTCCGTCTTTTCGTTGACTCCCTCTTCTTGCACGGATCCAGGGAACGAAACGTCTTTACGCTGAAATGAATTCTACTACACCCTGCTGTTGCTACAACTGACGGTGACTGGTTCGGGCACGACTATGTGTCGGTAGATGAAGTATGTGAGTAGGTTCACTGGAGCTAGTTCTCCACCACCGATCGTGGCTTCATCTCGTTCGATCTGCAAATAAATGAAGAAAAAAGCATACGGTTAGCATATTCAAAAATTGGATTTCTCTACAGCAAGTGCAGCAAGTGCTAGTTCCCCGATACAGCACCACGAACGATTGCTTGTGTGTAGGGCAAAATGTAGCAGACTTTCTTTCCGCTTTCGTAACCATTTTCCTTGTGTGTCTCAGCGTGTGTGTGTGTGCGTGAAAGGGAGTCTTGTGAAGTGTAATATTTCTCAAATCTAGCGCTCAGCTGTAGTCTAACTATTCATCAGCACAGCTAGTGTTGGGGGGTTTTGTAACATACTATAAAAGGATCATTTCCAAGAAAATGTAACCTCATGTTCATATCTCATTAGCACGAATTCATTTGCAGCTTAGCGCTAAAAGTTTTACCCTTTTTGTTTTCCAAGAATTTCTGTTAAAAGTTATACAAAATATCAAGAATTTGAAGATTTTACGTCGGATTGAGTAACACCTGCAGATAATCTCATATTCGAACAGTAACGTAACGATGCTAAGCTACTTATAGGTTTTCGCGAATAATTTCCATTGGAACGGCTCATTCCATACAATATAATTAACCGCAATCTGAAGTGTATGAAATTTAGCTAGAATAGAGGATCAGTTTAAAACAGTTACTTCCTTTCGTTTCGAAGATTAATAAATTCCAGTATCTCATCACCAAAAGCGTTTACGCATTGCCAACCGTTAACATCCTTGCTCAGCGACTATTCAACACCGTAAAGCTTAAATCGGATAATTTAAATAAATTGCTTACAATAAATTATTACCGGCACTAGTGCTGAAAGCTTCTGATTCCTGTTAAACGCGCCCTTCAATGTCACAAAACGCTTCTCAGTAATCGTTCGGAAAACAGACCAGCCCATAATAAATAAAAGCTAAATTATACATCCGCAAACCATTCGCGGACCAGCGAATGTGGCCATTTGTAATGTATCTCCTGTACCTCATTAGTGACACATTTTAGCATTTTCCCGAGCTGCTCAACAACATTTTCACCCGCAATCAACATCACAAAGCCACCAATCCGGTTCCATGGTGGATCAACGGCACCAGCACTCGCCATTTAATTCACTAAAACGCAAGCGAGCGTGTATCCACTAATGACCGGTTAGCGACCGGCTACAGCTTCCTCGATACGAAGCCCATCACAGCGAGCGTACTCGCGATCACCGTTGATGGGTTGAGGAACCATTGGTAACGGAAATAGAAATTAATGATTTGCTGGTGCTGTTGAGCTGGCGGTGTAACCATCGTGTTATTAGCGGGAATCTGCACGTAAACTGTTTTACAAAACTCACTCTAAACTCTAACCCGTTTTTGTTGTTTTGCTACTCCAAAGCATCCCGAAAAAAGGTAAAACACTCATGCCGATGGTATGCATGGGTAGTGTTTGGTGGTCACACAACACATTACCACACTCATAACCTCGTATCGACTTTCACCTGTCACAAAGCGCCCGTTTGCTCTTTTGGGCGGCGTGTCGAACGTGTTTTCCAATTTCACTTCCTTTGGACGAGTCGTTTGGATGGAAGAAGGGCACATGGCATCGTCAGGCAAACAGCACGCATGGGGAAACATACTTACCGAGGCACGTAAGGGATGGGGATGCGAAGGGTCTTTTCTCATTAGGCAAATATATTGGGCATACCGCAAGGGTCAGCCACTAGACCACATATCGACCAATGATTTTCCGCTTCACCGAAGTGCTCTCGGGGGAAAATTATTCCAAGAATGACGTGCATGAGCATGGGCGTTCCGGGTGCCGTGGGTTCGATTGGGAAGTTGTGTCACAGATTAGGCTCGTTAGATAAGGATCGAAAGCCGTAGCATCCACCACGAGTGGAGCGTGAAACCTTGAGACAAATGTGAAATCATGTCACACAAAACGGTCAGGAAGATCCCGAGCGCATCGTAAAGAAGAACCCGTAACGGCGCGCACGGTACAGAAATGGCCCTTCGTGGAATATTCGTCATATCCGGGGAAAACGGGCAAAGTTTATCCCTGCAGGATACGCGTGCTCTTTCGCGACAAGTTCCCCAAAATGGGAACGTAATTAGTAAAACCCAGCGTCTATTTCAGGCCGATGGCGGGCAACGGTGAAGGGGGATCGAACGGGGGATAACATCTGTCAGCAGATGCGTTGGCATCTTAATTAACTAACGGCCATCCAATATAATTCCACTGATGACTTCCCATGTAACGTATAAACACACAGTAATTAATTGCCGTAAGCAAATGCAACAAAAAGCATAACCGCTACTAAAACACATTGCTTATCCGGCCCATAAAATCTTCTGTTAATAGTTAAGCCGCTCTGTATGCAAATAAATGAAGAAAAAAGCATACGGTTAGCATATTCAAAAATTGGATTTCTCTACAGCAAGTGCAGCAAGTGCTAGTTCCCCGATACAGCACCACGAACCATTGCTTGTGGGTAGGGCAAAATGTAGCAGACTTTCTTTCCGCTTTCGTAACCATTTTCCTAGTGTGTCTCGCTGTGTGTGTGTGTGTGCGTGAAAGGGAGTCTTGTGAAGTTTAATATTTCTCGAATCAAGTGCTCAGCTGTAGTCTAACTATTCATCAGCACAGCTAGTGTTGGGGGGTTTTGTAACATACTATAAAAGGATCATTTCCAAGAAAATGTAACCTCATGTTCATATCTCATTAGCACGAATTCATTTGCAGCTTAGCGCTAAAAGTTTTACCCTTTTTGTTTTCCAAGAATTTCTGTTAAAAGTTATACAAAATATCAAGAATTTGAAGATTTTACGTCGGGTTGAGTAACACGTGTAGATTTTACGTCGGGTTGAGTAACACGTGTAGATTTTACGTCGGGTTGAGTAACACCTGTAGATTTTACGTCGGGTTGAGTAACACCTGTAGATTTTACGTCGGGTTGAGTAACACCAACATTCGAACAGTAACGTAACGATGCTAAGCTACTTATAGGTTTTCGCGAATAATTTCCATTGGAACGGCTCATTCCATACAATATAATTAACCGCAAACTGAAGTGTATGAAATTTAGCTAGAATAGAAGATCAGTTTAAAACAGTTACTTCCTTTCGTTTCGAAGATTAATAAATTCCAGTATCTCATCACCAAAAGCGTTCACGCATGGCCAGCCGTTAATATCCTTGCTCAGCGACTATTCAACACCGTAAAGCTTAAATCGGATAATTTAAATGAATTGCTTACAATAAATTATTACCGGCACTAGTGCTGAAAGCTTCTGATTCCTGTTAAACGCGCCCTTCAATGTCACAAAACGCTTCTCAGTAATCGTTCGGAAAACAGGCCAGCCCATAATAAATAAAAGCTAAATTATACATCCGCAAACCATTCGCGGACCAGCGAATGTGGCCATTTGTAATGTATCTCCTGTACCTCATTAGTGACACATTTTAGCATTTTCCCGAGCTGCTCAACAACATTTTCACCCGCAATCAACATCACAAAGCCACCAATCCGGTTCCATGGTGGATCAACGGCACCAGCACTCGCCATTTAATTCACTAAAACGCAAGCGAGCGTGTATCCACTAATGACCGGTTAGCGACCGGCTACAGCTTCCTCGATACGAAGCCCATCACAGCGAGCGTACTCGCGATCACCGTTGATGGGTTGAGGAACCATTGGTAACGGAAATAGAAATTAATGATTTGCTGGTGCTGTTGAGCTGGCGGTGTAACCATCGTGTTATTAGCGGGAATCTGCACGTAAACTGTTTTACAAAACTCACTCTAAACTCTAACCCGTTTTTGTTGTTTTGCTACTCCAAAGCATCCCGAAAAAAGGTAAAACACTCATGCCGATGGTATGCATGGGTAGTGTTTGGTGGTCACACAACACATTACCACACTCATAACCTCGTATCGACTTTCACCTGTCACAAAGCGCCCGTTTGCTCTTTTGGGCGGCGTGTCGAACGTGTTTTCCAATTTCACTTCCTTTGGACGAGTCGTTTGGATGGAAGAAGGGCACATGGCATCGTCAGGCAAGCAGCACGCATGGGGAAACATACTTACCGAGGCACGTAAGGGATGGGGATGCGAGGGGTCTTTTCTCATTAGGCAAATATATTGGGCATACCGCAAGGGTCAGCCACTAGACCACATATCGACCAATGATTTTCCGCTTCACCGAAGTGCTCTCGGGGGAAAATTATTCCAAGAATGACGTGCATGAGCATGGGCGTTCCGGGTGCCGTGGGTTCGATTGGGAAGTTGTGTCACAGATTAGGCTCGTTAGATAAGGATCGAAAGCCGTAGCATCCACCACGAGTGGAGCGTGAAACCTTAAGACAAATGTGAAATCATGTCACACAAAACGGTCAGGAAGATCCCGAGCGCATCGTAAAGAAGAACCCGTAACGGCGCGCACGGTACAGAAATGGCCCTTCGTGGAATATTCGTCATATCCGGGGAAAGCGGGCCGAGTTTATCCCTGCAGGATACGCGTGCTCTTTCGCGACAAGTTCCCCAAAATGGGAACGTAATTAGTAAAACCCAGCGTCTATTTCTGGTGGATGGCGGGCAACGGTGAAGGGGGATCGAACGGGGGATAACATCTGTCAGCAGATGCGTTGGCATCTTAATTAACTAACGGCCATCCAATATAATTCCACTGATGACTTCCCATGTAACGTATAAACACACAGTAATTAATTGCCGTAAGCAAATGCAACAAAAAGCATAACCGCTACTAAAACACATTGCTTATCCGGCCCATAAAATCTTCTGTTAATAGTTAAGCCGCTCTGTATGCTTGGGGTTTAACAAATCTTTTCTTCATTTTATTGTGTGGCTGAAATGCTGCTAACTCTTCAAACCAACTGGCGAGCAAAACTAGCCGGCGCCAAAAGTAATAGAATTCTTGGTTGGTTTGTTTTGGTATTTTCGAGAAAGCATGTTACCACTGCTCTAGAAATGAAAAATAAATTATTTCTAAACAAGGTTTACATTACCTCGCTGTGGCTTTTACATATTTGTATAGTTTAGTGCAGTAATTTATAAAAGAATTTGTACATTATGTCCTCCGTTCTGTCAAACTAGCTTCAAATGCTCGAATGTTTGACAGAAGATGGTACTTTTTGTTTAGATTTTTATCTTAAGTCATCATAAGATGACTATGTAATAAAAAAGATGATTGATTCTCTGAAAACCGCTGAATGTCTTATGAAAAAAGTGAACTCATCTGCTGAGGAAGATATTCAGTAGGATTTTTGACTCCGTATGTGTGGAAAGACATCTTGTTAGGCAAATGGCACTGGACAATCCAGCCCGTAAAGTCCTTTTAGGCCGTTCACACGGACAGAGGAGGCGTGGTAGGTCTCCCAAATGGAGATGGAATAATGGCGTTGATGGGTCCAGCAGAATGGAATGGATATTTGATTGGCTGACGACGGCACTAGACCGTAAGCGGTATCGAATATTGCCGGAGCAGACCAAGACCGCGACCACGGTTGTTCCGCTTAATGAGTGAGTAAGTACATCAAAATGAAGCACCAACATCTCTTAGCTGTATCAATTCTCAAAAGGATTAACAAGAGCTTTTTTTGTTCGTGTAGGACGATTAGCAAGTGTGCGCCGTTATCAAAGTTTAATACTAAACTAATATCACTTCGCATCCTTAATTTACACATTATTACATTATTTTAAGAATAAGATAAACATTTTCTACAAATTTCAAGACCCTTTCATTCTTTACTTGAGCGACCCATTTTCCAGTCGCTCTCATCGTATCACTTGTTGTAAGAAATTGGAAAAGGTAGCTTGGAAAAGATACTAAATCTTTCATGTCACATTTTACAATTATGTTAATATCGTTTATATGCAATAACGACAATTGAAGGCAATGAGTTTTGTGCCCATACAGACATCGCTTCACACAACTTTTCAATTCAATTCAATCACAATGCTAATAAAAATACAGCTAAATCTAAATTGAAGTGAAAAGTAACATATCGCTTGGTTTGACATAAAAATATTTAAAGTAATTTTGCAAGCTAATGGTCATTTCCTATATAAGAACCTGTTCAAAGCGTAATGAGCCAAGAATAACATTCTTGATTATACGCTTAAATATAGGGTAATATTACACTTTAATTGTTGTTTTGGATAAGAACGAAACAGAATAGAGAGACTGTAAATGTCTACACATCTTCTAGCAAAGCATGTGACATAGAATTGTGTGCCTCTGGATAAAGCAAGTAAAGTTAAGAATGGTTTAGAGAAACGGAACAACATGAAAAAAATATAATTTCAACCTTCCAAAACCACTCAGCGAAAAAATCGATCTGAAGTCCTTGGCTTATAGCGATATTTTGATACTCTTTGGTGGTCTCATAAGATTTTTGCCACTGTTTTATTTTGAAATGTTTTTCTTATGAGAACTTTATTGATTTGTAGATAAGACAGGTGCTTGAGACAGAACTTAGTGGAAATTATCAATTGTCACAAAATTGTACCACCGGAACATTGTACACCAAAACAACGAAACAACAATTTCATTTATATAAACTCAAAAACAACAACCCATTCTAAAGCAGTCCACGAACGACACCGAAGGCGACAGACGACTCCTAATTCCAAGGAAACACTTAACTTTGAACAATGTTCAAGCAGATGAAATGCAATACAATCGAGTTACAATTGTCCTATTTCGGGTGGATGGCGGGCAACGGTGAAGGGGGATCGAACGGGGGATAACATCTGTCAGCAGATGCGTTGGCATCTTAATTAACTAACGGCCATCCAATATAATTCCACTGATGACTTCCCATGTAACGTATAAACACACAGTAATTAATTGCCGTAAGCAAATGCAACAAAAAGCATAACCGCTACTAAAACACATTGCTTATCCGGCCCATAAAATCTTCTGTTAATAGTTAAGCCGCTCTGTATGTTGGGGTTTAACAAATCTTTTCTTCATTTTATTGTGTGGCTGAAATGCTGCTAACTCTTCAAACCAACTGGCGAGCAAAACTAGCCGGCGCCAAAAGTAATAGAATTCTTGGTTGGTTTGTTTTGGTATTTTCGAGAAAGCATGTTACCACTGCTCTAGAAATGAAAAATAAATTATTTCTAAACAAGGTTTACATTACCTCGCTGTGGCTTTTACATATTTGTATAGTTTAGTGCAGTAATTTATAAAAGAATTTGTACATTATGTCCTCCGTTCTGTCAAACTAGCTTCAAATGCTCGAATGTTTGACAGAAGATGGTACTTTTTGTTTAGATTTTTATCTTAAGTCATCATAAGATGACTATGTAATAAAAAAGATGATTGATTCTCTGAAAACCGCTGAATGTCTTATGAAAAAAGTGAACTCATCTGCTGAGGAAGATATTCAGTAGGATTTTTGACTCCGTATGTGTGGAAAGACATCTTGTTAGGCAAATGGCACTGGACAATCCAGCCCGTAAAGTCCTTTTAGGCCGTTCACACGGACAGAGGAGGCGTGGTAGGTCTCCCAAATGGAGATGGAATAATGGCGTTGATGGGTCCAGCAGAATGGAATGGATATTTGATTGGCTGACGACGGCACTAGACCGTAAGCGGTATCGAATATTGCCGGAGCAGACCAAGACCGCGACCACGGTTGTTCCGCTTAATGAGTGAGTAAGTACATCAAAATGAAGCACCAACATCTCTTAGCTGTATCAATTCTCAAAAGGATTAACAAGAGCTTTTTTTGTTCGTGTAGGACGATTAGCAAGTGTGCGCCGTTATCAAAGTTTAATACTAAACTAATATCACTTCGCATCCTTAATTTACACATTATTACATTATTTTAAGAATAAGATAAACATTTTCTACAAATTTCAAGACCCTTTCATTCTTTACTTGAGCGACCCATTTTCCAGTCGCTCTCATCGTATCACTTGTTGTAAGAAATTGGAAAAGGTAGCTTGGAAAAGATACTAAATCTTTCATGTCACATTTTACAATTATGTTAATATCGTTTATATGCAATAACGACAATTGAAGGCAATGAGTTTTGTGCCCATACAGACATCGCTTCACACAACTTTTCAATTCAATTCAATCACAATGCTAATAAAAATACAGCTAAATCTAAATTGAAGTGAAAAGTAACATATCGCTTGGTTTGACATAAAAATATTTAAAGTAATTTTGCAAGCTAATGGTCATTTCCTATATAAGAACCTGTTCAAAGCGTAATGAGCCAAGAATAACATTCTTGATTATACGCTTAAATATAGGGTAATATTACACTTTAATTGTTGTTTTGGATAAGAACGAAACAGAATAGAGAGACTGTAAATGTCTACACATCTTCTAGCAAAGCATGTGACATAGAATTGTGTGCCTCTGGATAAAGCAAGTAAAGTTAAGAATGGTTTAGAGAAACGGAACAACATGAAAAAAATATAATTTCAACCTTCCAAAACCACTCAGCGAAAAAATCGATCTGAAGTCCTTGGCTTATAGCGATATTTTGATACTCTTTGGTGGTCTCATAAGATTTTTGCCACTGTTTTATTTTGAAATGTTTTTCTTATGAGAACTTTATTGATTTGTAGATAAGACAGGTGCTTGAGACAGAACTTAGTGGAAATTATCAATTGTCAATTATCAACCGGAACATTGTACATTGTACACCGAAACAACGAAACAACAATTTCATTTATATAAACTCAAAAACAACAACCCATTCTAAAGTAGTCCACGAACGACACCGAAGGCGACAGACGACTCCTGATTCCAAGGAAACACTTAACTTTGAACAATGTTCAAGCAGATGAAATGCAATACAACCGAGTTACAATTGTCCTATTTCGGGTTGTAACACGATACCATCACCAAGCACAGACAGTCTAAATGGGTGTCAAAATAAATTTCACTCCACAAGAGATTGCACGTGGCCAAAAATTTAGAAGCTATTTTTAGTTTTGATTCTTCAAACAAACTTGTCCCTTTTTTTAAACATTCAAAATAGCCCGTTAGTCTTCCGGAACATCTCCAGTTTTGTATTTACTGCGTGCAAACAAACAAATGCACTAGCCACAGCTTTGATCTACAGTTGCTGCCTGTAATGCTTTTAAATGTTCACAATAGGAAAATTAAACTTTCCTTCATCAAAGCATCACGCTGTGGCCTGAAGTGTTTTCAAACGGGATAATGAAGGTCACGCGGCAAAGGTTCACTTTCTAGCGTAAGTGGAGACGCCTGGTCATTGGTGGGTTGAGAGCAAGCGTGCCCTTAAGTGTACTTTAACTTTACGCGTTTACTGTTTTTGAGAGTTTAATAGACAGTTCAGAATATATATTCTGTACTTCAAATACAACCTAGATTATGCTGAAAAGTTGTGTCTATATTAATATTCAGATTGCTTATTTTTCAAGCGGAAAATGATTTCCATGAATAATAAATACACAAAACAAATAAATTGATTATCAACTAACACACGAAAAAGCATTATTTATCATAGATTTAACAAAGTTTTTTACTTCTTTGCTGTATCGGAATACACCACGAAACAATGTGTTGTACTTTAATAAGGTTTTGCTCCTCACTTTAACACACTTTCCGCAAACAGATTACGTTCCTTTTTTGTGCGATTGTTTTGTTCACAATCACAACAACTCTTTTTTCTCGTGTCATTAAAAAAATTTAATTGAACCATGAACCTAACCCGTACACACTGTAGTGGCAACTTTTTGAATACACCAAACGTTTGTGCATTTCATTTGATGTACACACCATGCAGCACAGTCGCTCGCGAACCTTTTGCAACCCCAAAAACGTCCATTTCAAGCGAACTAAATGAATGACCGCATTTGCTTCCGAAACCACCGATGAGAAAGTTCACGAAAGCTTCGTCTATCATTCGGTTCCTCTTACTTTTGTTATTGGATGCTCTTGCTTGTAAACAAAAAAAAAGAACAGACTATTCACTCGATTCTAACAGTTATTTACATGCTACCGCACTGCTCGCGATACTGTTAATTGCATTCATTCGTTTGAAATCATCCAGTGAATAGACAAATTAAACACATTTATCAAATCGGATCGTGCGCATCTCTCGAGGCCGTGACCAGTTCAATAGTGGCCATCTTTTTTTTTTGTTTTCCTTTAATCGCTCCGGTTTCCCACCGGTTCTTCAGTTTGTTCAACGACTATTACTTTGTATGTAACAGGGGGAAAGGCGAGATAAAAATATATCATTCTTTCTTGCGCTGTGTGCAGTTGTGATGGTGAACGGTGAATAGATAGATAGATAGATAGATGTACAGCAAAACAAAATGAAAACCATAAATCAACATTACACTTCGATGATTTTTTCTTGTAACGCGAACCTAAGCAGCAACGAAAAAAACGAAATTAAACCGAAACAAACACACAAACAAGAAGGATATAATTCCAAAGTAGCCCAAATCATTTCGAACATCGTGGACAGCCGAATCGGCAAAACGATCAGTTTTCAAGCAACATTTTCCCAGCACCTTTCACTAGCATTACCGTAGTACAGCTCGTTTTACCACAATTATGAACTTCTGTTACATGGCCACATGTTTTCATCGGGGTCTTGTTTGTTGCGCTTGTGTATTTTTGTTCTTTGCCATTCCCAACATCCAGCACATCCTGCCCTAAGTTGAGCTCGGCTGGATGGTTGGGAAAGCAAAAAAAGAAAATGATTTATAGTTGCAGCCCATGAAAATGGAGCTTTCTCCGCAAGTGTTCCCGTGCTTCTGTTCTTGTTCCCGTGCGTTAGTTAGGTAACACGTTTACCGCGGCTGATACCACCCCCATTATAGCCATAAACACATTTCATCGACGCCTGGCACCACTTTGCACCAGTTCCAGACGCTTTCGTACCGCGTAACAGATCGCCCATTAACATCCTCATCATTGCCATCAGCGTCAAAATAAGCAATGCAATTTAGCGGTGTCTGGCACGGGAAAAGTTTTACCTTTCACGGCGTGAGTAAATAACACGAACGAAATGGAAGCAAGGATTAGTAAATGATTATTGATAAACATTAATTTAAAAATTCTATTTGATGTGCCTTCGGTGCGAGACTTTTTTGTTTACGTACAGGAACGGGTGCTTAAGCACATTTCAGGATTAAGCTTTCCTTTCGGGGTGATTTCATTTTTTTCGCGGTGGTTTGAAGTAAACACCTGAGCTATGTGCTTTGTTAGACTGATTAAATATTAACGTTGATAATAAGCTTCATGCGATTTTTAGCTAAACACTAATTCACTTCCAAAGCCACTGACTATGTCAACAAAGTAATCATTTAAATATTACTTGTTCTATCACCTAGTGCCAGTCGGTTTTATGATCTCAAACATAATGCTCTCCACACGACATGGTCCTAAAGTACGAAAGAAAAGTAATCTCTGGTGGATGGTGAATGATGGTGAGGTGAATCCTGTCATTCGAGCACTGGCCGACTCGTGTTACATGAGCTTTTCTTGGGATGCAGATCATACATTACTGTCGGCTTAGGCGTATCTCCTGAAGCCGAACACCTACGCCATCTCTTTGTACATTCACCGTAACATCTCAGATTATGTGTAACGCACACTTGGTGGGCCGATTTGGTGGTTGTGTGCAGCGATCTGTAGGCGAATTTTGGGGCCGAAGGTTGTGAATTTTGCTCAGGTTTCCAATTATTTCTTAAATCTCATTGAACGAAAGATGTTTAAGCTGTTTATTTGCTCAACCACTTTTTGGCTCATTTTGTGGTCGGTTGCTTTCAACGGAATAGCAGCATCAGTTATAGGGAAAGCTCCTATTAAAACAACTGTAAGGAATTCAATGGAACAAAAAAAACCGGCAAAGGTCAAATGTAAAGACTCAATTTAACATTTTCCAAGTGATCCTAGGGGAAGAGTGATTCCTTCTAAAAAGACTTCGAGCGAACATCAGAGGGAGTCTCACAGTTTTCCAAGCAGCTCGCTCAATACTTCCCACGAAACAATTCCTATGCCATTTAGTCTCAAACACATTTTATTATACTAAATGAAAACAGTTTTTTGTATGATTTGCTTATGGGGTTTAACAATTTTTATAACTCCATAATCTTTGAAACGTTTTAAAAAAGGGTAGAAGAATTACCCTTACGACGAAAATATATGTCAAATGAAATAAAAATTAAAAACCAACGTTAAGACCGTATTAAAACTTATTCATAAAACCTTTTAAACACTTATTCTCTTACAATTAGCTAATCTTTCCTTTACTAATATTAAGCGCATATGTTTTTATGGTTTAAAATCAAGAATTTTTTTTACAGGTGTTAAGACCGTCTCGGTTGCATAAGGGAATATGAGGATATATATTAAGATTTCCCAAAGAAATATCATCACAAATCATTTTTTGATCTGGTTGTTTAAAGATGATGGCTGTGCGATAAGTTAAAAAAAATTAAATGAAGTAAAAAATTCAAACGAAAAAAGATTGCAAATTACCTATAAATCATTGAAATGCATTCGACCAATATATTACTAGCAGAAGAATGCATCAATCATCAATTGCCGGATGCTTTCGGTCAAATTTTGAATCATGGACCATGTACAATAGGAAATCCTTCAACCTAAACATCTGCATATTCAACCTTGGTGTGGAAAATTATTCTACAGGTGATCAATTTCTGTCGAACTAGTGCATCGCCAGCTCCAAACAGTGCTTACGATGATGAGAAACTGTTCAACGAGCTTCAAAAATGGGCCGTCATATTCAACGTAAAACGAAATGCTCTCAAGAGATTGATCAGTTTACTTCACAAAAGACTACCTATTGTTGTCTCTAAGGATCCTCGGACGTTCCTTAAAAACGACCAAGTTTTTTATATAGTATCGATGCTAGATGGTCAATACTGGCACAACGGATTTTGAGAGTGCATATCGATAAAGATAAATATCGATTTGTTTACAATTGTGCACAATTTTGACAGTTCGTGTTATCGTATTTATCATCATAAGATATTTCATTCTTCATCTGTACTCCCATAAAACGTCAAGGGTTTCGCATGGTTATGCGTAAAAGTATCTCAACTTCACGCATTATGTTACAACTTCACAAAGTTTTTTCAGTTTTAAAAGAGTTTCACTCATACTCTGTTAATCGTAAACGATCTAATATTAACCTCATTAAATCTTGTTTGGCAACTCCTTGTGATCGTTTCCGATCATCCATTATTATTTTTATTTATTTTCCATAATGACGGTTTAACGCCGTATTGTCTAGGAATCCATTGTTATTGCCATAATTATTAACGCTGTTTTCAATATTTGTTCAGCCATATTGAAACTTAGATCAATCGTATTGTGATTTTGCATACAAAATTGAAGACAACGGAATTGTTTTGTTTTTTTTTTTCATATAACGGAAAATGTGGTGAAGACCTACAACACATTTTTTGTTATCGAATACCTCAATTTAATCAAAATATTTTTGAAGAAATTAATTCAATATTATTTAAGGGCTTTGTTATATTTCGAGGTATCGTGCTGCATTTCATCAATAAAATTTTCATGGCAGGAGTTTTTGCTTCTGCACAAGTGAATAAATGGAACACAAACCAAACTTCAAAAACACTGCATCGAATGCTCAAATACAGATGCATTCAATTGATTTTTTAAGTAATTTAATAAGAGAGTAGAATACAGCCGATTTATCTCTCTTTCTACATAATATCAACTTCTAGGAATGGTTTAAAGAAACGATCTTAACAACGACTGAGTCCTTTTAGTCCTAAAAGAGCTATTTTATAGTTTTATTAGAAAAAAAATTCAAGGAAGACAAGACGACGTTTCGAAGTTTCGACGGTTAGGAAGTTTCGAAGTCTAGAAATGGTTTTTAGAAACGGTCTTGATAGCTTTCTGTAGAATAAGCCCACTAAGTCATAACAGATTTTTTATTGGGGCGTTCAAACAATGTTCGAGTTCAAGCCATTCTTAGTAAAATGACAGCAAAAGCATTGTAACTTCTTCTTCTTCTTCTCTGGCACTACAACCTCGGTAGGTCTTGGCCTGCTAGCAATTGCTAGCTTTCTGTGACTTATTTATACCCGTAGCTGGATAGTCAGTCCTGCGTACGGGGAGGCGGTCCGCCGGGATTCGAACCCCGGTCCTGCCGTGTGAAGACCGGCGCCGCTATCGGATACACCACCGGGCCGCCCCGCATTGTAACAATAATATGATAAAACTTAAACTGTTTCTTGGGTTGGCATGTTTTATAAATTTTATATGTCAAGTATATTATCGTTCTGCCAATTTTAAGCATTTATGCTCAACTTTCTACCTCTTTTCAAAATCTTAGAACAACAATTTGTAAGCGATAGCAATTATCTGCTCCAAAAACAACGCACAATATGATTTGAAATTTGAGCTAGCGCTGTAGACAGGTCTACAACTACTCCTTCTCCTTGTATTTGAAAACGCTGACTCGAGTTAATCTATTAAATCGATCATCCCCGGTTGAAAGCACATTGTTGATAACCCTAATCACAACAAGCACGGTAACATTTACATTTACAGCTTACAGACAACCTCGACCTTCTTACCACCGCGTGCGTTTCAAATTTTCATCCCAACTTCACTTCCCAATTTGACCAGCATGGCAATGTTACGGATTTTTCCACTACCCATTAGCGGGACCTTGCTTCACTTAAGGACGCGCACCAGTCTACACCTTCAGCACAGGAGCAGCCATTTTAAAGCGACGAGCCGTCACAAGCGACATTCAACCGAAGGTGGCTTTATGATTTGCTTCGAGTAATTTATGGCTATTATGGTGCGGGAAAAAGCACGTCTATTTATTAATCCTTCACGAATACCACTTTTAAGCTGCTTTGGTGCGATGTTTCTCCGACCGCTGCTTAATTAAATTAATTCCATCATAATCTTGGAAGCTTCATTAATATTCGGGACCGGCAACATTCAAAACGATAAGCTTGCCATTTTAAGCGCCCCGAAACGCATTTCTTTCACCTTGTTTTATGAAAAATTGTCTCTATGTGTGTGTGTGTGTTGTATCATCCCCGGTTGAAAGCACATTGTTGATAACCCTAATCACAACAAGCACGGTAACATTTACATTTACAGCTTACAGACAACCTCGACCTTCTTACCACCGCGTGCGTTTCAAATTTTCATCCCAACTTCACTTCCCAATTTGACCAGCATGGCAATGTTACGGATTTTTCCACTACCCATTAGCGGGACCTTGCTTCACTTAAGGACGCGCACCAGTCTACACCTTCAGCACAGGAGCAGCCATTTTAAAGCGACGAGCCGTCACAAGCGACATTCAACCGAAGGTGGCTTTATGATTTGCTTCGAGTAATTTATGGCTATTATGGTGCGGGAAAAAGCACGTCTATTTATTAATCCTTCACGAATACCACTTTTAAGCTGCTTTGGTGCGATGTTTCTCCGACCGCTGCTTAATTAAATTAATTCCATCATAATCTTGAAAGCTTCATTAATATTCGGGACCGGCAACATTCAAAACGATAAGCTTGCCATTTTAAGCGCACCGAAACGCATTTCTTTCACCTTGTTTTATGAAAAATTGTCTCTATGTGTGTGTGTGTGTTGTATCGATTTGATGTTTCCCTTCCTTCGATCGATGGGGAGACAACCACAATGTTGGACTAGGAATTTATGGAAATTTTCTATCAAAGTCTTAAAAATACAACCGCATAGTTCCATCTCATAAAGGCTGCCTGGTGTCCCCGCACTACGTTGCTCAGATTTATTTTATAAAATCAATAAACATCCGTACGACGATCGGGTGAAAGTTGCTGTGCTGTTTTAAAAATAACAAAAGCTTCCTTCAACCTACACCATTCTATCGATCGGTAAGGAATGTGTAGAGTAATAAAATTCTAGTAATCCTACCTTTCGTCAACTCACTCGCACGCCTCGCTCCGTCCTTTGCATTCTGTATCGAAGCGGGCATTTTTTTATGGGAAAGGGAAGATTTTATTACAGTCCTTGGAGCTGCGAAATGGGAGATGTCACAGCAGCAGCCATAGTCGTACTAGCAGGTGCCTCCGGTTCAAATAAGAAACCGACCAGAATGCGAATGCCTCTGCCGTGTTCTACGATTCCAGGCTCAGGGCTCGCCCAAGCATTAACTTCAACGCTTTGATGACGTTGATCTTCGCCCTCGCTAGCGCTTTTCGACTCGGCTCAATTCGCTTCCATCTCGACCCGAGTCCGTCACAAATAACGACACTCGCCCAAAAAACCCTTCCATTTCGGCGATTCAATCAAAACGTAAAACCATACCGAACTGTTCTGGATCTTCCACTGGTTTGGCCAATATTTCGACGATTCAATTCGGCCACAGTGTCGGGGTTCGTGCGCACGAATCATAACAAGTTCAGGCAGCCGTCATTAAAATGGAAAATATCCTATATCACATCGTCCCGATCAGAAATATAAAGCATTGTCCCATTTCGCCTTCTTTTTTGCTTCTTTACTTACAACGTGTGTCGGATTTCAAAAGCTTGGCGCGAAGGATGCGTATGTGTCCTTGGAGGACACACGAGGTCGAGCTTATCGAAGCCGTGCAGAATGTGTGTGTCGTGTGTGTGTGGGTTTCTTGCCTACACTGGGCCCAAAAGATTACGCACCAGAATACCCGTCCATATACAAAGATGTTTTGCCGGCTTTGGGGGCTAGAATTTACCGCTCGGCTGAAGAAAGCGAAAAAAAAGAAAAACCTCAAACACACCGTCATTGTGCGCGGTGAACCACGTACTTCCGGTTTTTAGTACCCGGTTTGTCTTTATGGCATATCCAATGAAACGTTACGAGCGTTCGCACTGTTCGCAGCATCATCGTGCACCTAGTTCATCCTAATAACAACGGCAGTAAATAAGTGCAGGCGCAAATTGCACATTTTCCACTTTCCGTGAGCGTGTGTGTGTGTGTGTGTGCATGGTTCGGTAAAACTATAAGTGTTTGATTCAATTTACCATTCCTTTGAGCACATGCACAGCCGAGTCGAGCTTCCGACCACGTCTTCATCACTCACCGAAATGAATATCAATATTTGCAGGCAACTACTGTCACAATTACTGCGCTGAAAGTGTCACATAATTCGAGCCGGGAAGCGTTTGAGCGTGGAAAAGCTTCATCACCATTCGAAGTAGGAAAATTCATTTCCGCATCTACTGAAGAAGCTGGATTCGTTTTAATTATTTTGCTTGCATACTTCATCGGTAGTGCTTCACCAAGGGACAGAGCGTCAAATGCAGACCATTTTGCATCGTAAAATACACATAAAAATTTTACACAAGCACTTTCATGAAGATGCAGCTCAATCGTACGCGGGTAAATACAATCTATTGAGGCGTTTGGTGCATCCATTACATATTTACGTCTTTTTATTTGGTTGCTCATTTTGTCTAAACACTGTGAGCAATATTGTTTAAAAAGTGGAACGCCTTTACACTTACACCTTACCGTGGCTGACAGTAGAATAAGACTGGCTAGTTTATGACAAGTTTTAAAGTAAGGTTATGGTGCCGATATTTAACGAATCAATAAGGAAGTTGATTTGTAAAACTTAGCAGAAGCTCTTGAGGAAATGAGGGTATTTGTTTATTTTATTACCTTTCGCCTAATAGACATGGGAAAAGCACAATATTTTTTATTTTTTATTTTATTTTACATGTATACATTTGTTTGCTCCGTGGCTGAACAATGTCTTA
>KZ062656.1:0-10001 GCA_002091835.1 Anopheles maculatus
CGGGGAAGGTGTTGGGTCTAGAGGTTGTTCTCGCGTACTAAGGTACAACTGTTTGGTAAGGGCCACTAAGGACAAAGCGAGAACAACGACAACGTGTTTCAATGTCTAAAATCATCCGGGTGGCAGTCTCTAACTTGTTGGTAATCTATTTCCCAACTCTTCTATTAACCTCTATTATTAACTGCGATGAGTCCAACCTTCTGAAGGCATGTTTGCATGCACGCAATCTTCCCCCTATGCATATGGATCTTGTGTTCCCATTTCCTTTCAAAGCAGCGATCATATGGCACGGTGTTTCTGTACTGTATAATATCGACGTTAGTGTTATCGACGAAACGTTACACGGTCGGGTTTGTCCCGCCGTTCAGGCGGGATGTTCCCCTCCATGTGCGGTCTCTGTTCGCAAACTGTGCGTACTGTTGTCACCATCACCCAATCCGTTTTTCCAACCCTAATTATCTGATTAACAGCATGGTACGACTACGATCTAGTCGCTTATCAGAAGGGACGTAATGAGACGGATCTGGAAACGACGCTGCAGGAAGAGAAGGCGAAGAAGAAGCGCGTCACCAAGGTTGTGCAGAAGGCAAAGTCCAAGAAGGACGGTGAGACCGAATGGCAAAAGACGGTCAAACAGAAGAAGGGCGAGGAGTATTACAGCAAGCTGGCTGAGCTAGAGACTGAGCAGCTCACCAAGGAGCAGAAGATGCGCGAAGAGAAGCATCAGTTTGCGATCCCTGGCGAGAAGGTTGTGAGCCAATCGATCGCCAAGGGTATGGCAAGTGCCTACGAGCAAACGCTGTAAGTATATCAAATATGGACGCTAATTCTTGACAAAAAAAAAACTCTCAATCTCCCTTCGATTGTTGCACATTCCTTTCAGGGAGGAAACAAAGGAGAGCGAAAACGTGGAGCTGATCGAAGCCCCGAAGAAAAAGTTGATACCGGAACCGACAGAAACGTCCGTCCAGGGCAAGGAAGTGCACATCTCGCAGCAGAAGCAAACCCAGAAGGAGGTGTACGATGATAAGGAAATTATCCGCAAGATCACCGCCACCGAGACGACCGAAATGGAGCACAAGGGTACGACGCAGGAACGCGTGGTGGAAGGACCGGTGCAGCCGACCAAGCCACCAGTGTTCACGCGCAAAATTCAACCGTGCCGTGTGTTCGAAAACGAGCAGGCTCGGTTCGAGGTGGAGTTCGACGGTGAACCGATGCCGACGGTGCGATGGTACCGCGAGAACTTCCAGATCAACAACTCGGCCGACTTCCAGATCCACACGTTCGGAACGAAGTCGGTGTTGATCATTCGACAGGTGTTCCTGGAAGATTCGGCCGTGTTTGCCGTTATTGCGGAGAACCGTGGTGGTACCGCGAAGTGTAGCGCCAATCTGGTCGTTGAACAGCGTCGTCAGCAGGGTCGTGGTGGAGTGATTCCACCGAGCTTCGTGAGCACTATCAGTGACACGACGGTTACGGCTGGACAGTTGGCACGGTTCGATGCGAAGGTTACCGGCACGAAGCCACTCGATGTGTACTGGTTGAAGAATGGCCAGAAGCTTACGCCGAACATCAAGTACAAGATGCTCGAGGAGGACAACAACTACACGCTGCTGATCATCGAGGCGTACGCCGAAGATGGGGCGAAGTACGAGTGTGTTGCCATCAACGGAGCCGGTGAGGCACGGTGTGATGCGGTCTGTAACGTGGATACCCCGGTTACGCCCATCATCGAGAAGCCGGCCACACCCGGAACGGAGCGTCCTCCAACGTTGGTGGAACCGCTGAAGGATAAAACCGTGCCGGAGGGACAGTCGGTAGAGTTCCGTACGCGAGTCACCGGCAAACCGACACCGACCGCACAGTGGTTCAAGGGCGACAAGCAGATCAAGCCTTCGAAGTACTTCCAGATGGGTAAGGATCGGGATGCGTTCACGCTGATCGTTACCGAGGCGTTCCCCGAGGACGAGGGTCAGTACCTGTGCATTGCGTCGAATCCGGGCGGTGAGGTTCACACGACAGCCACGCTGAAGGTGGTCGCGCCGGAGATGCCTGATGCCGGTCCGAAGCTGAGCGAGATGAAGGATTGTGTTGTGGACGAGGGTTCGCCGGCCCAGTTCAAGACAACGATCGTCGGCAAACCTACCAAAATGACCGTGCAGTGGTTGCGCGAGGGTCTGCTGATTCCGGAGTCTCCCGATTTTCAGGTAAGCTCCTGGGAAATTTAAATAACACTGATTTATCGAGCACATAATCACTGCGACGGCACGTCTAATGGCCATTCATTAGGTGTTCGTTAGAAGACACAGTAGTGCCAGCAATGAGACCGTGAACGATACGTCTTAATTAACGTCTGTGGAATCATCGTGCTGGAGCTCTAGCGGTGATCGATCAAACGTTGTTGGCACACGTGTTGATCATCTTGTTAAATGTCACACCCACCAGATCAGTGCTGGTGAGCGATTCGCGTACCGAATCTGGCCTTACTTTTAATTTTTCACGCTATTCGCTGTCTCGTTCCGCTAACAAACTGGGACAGCTGTTGATGAGCTCCTGCCAAGAAGCAGCAGTCAGTCGCCATTTAATTACCTTGGCAGACAACTTATGACTTATGTTTGTCCGTCAGCGCTCCTACGCGTGTTTGTGTAAACATTTGCTCCGTTTCGAAACTATCGTTGGCAAACGTCCCAGTGTCAACCATTGCCAGTAGAAATTTAAATGCAATTGTGACAGTCATGATCCATGATCGCTAATTGATCTCCTGTAACTCTCTGTCCGTATATCTTACCCGTTGTTGGTGAATTGTTCCTAACGCGCCTTCGATGTTCCTCTCGATCCAAATTCTTCACAGATGATCAACGAGGGCAACAATGCCGTGCTGCTGATCGGGACCACCTACGAGGAAGACTCCGGTACCTTCACCTGCCGTGTGACCACCACTGCCGGGCAGGTCGAAACGTCCGCCAAACTGATAGTCAAAAGTAAGAATACTCAGTAGAACCAAAACAAAAACCAACCAACCTGCAAAAAAAAAAACAAAACAGCAAAACACCATCAGTAAATAATTTAGTCCTGCCAAGCGCAAGCTCCAAGCAAGCTGACTACATCCCACTATATCTCCCATTACTTTATACACGCCTCTCGAATATTTCAATATCCATACAAATATCTGTTTAACCGTCCAGTAGACGTCGAAACCCTTTCTCCACGATAACGATTTAAGTGGACGGATCAGATTGTTGTTTTGCTGTTGTGCTACCTTGTTTTTTGTTATGATTTCCCTCCCCCCAAGATGTGCGTGTTTGGGTATTTTCGCTTTAATGTGCAGCAGCAACAGTGGTAGGCAGCACTGGAGCACTCTGGAGCAGCTCCATGCTGAGACCATGATTAACCAAAACAAATGAAGAAACAAAAAGAAAACGTTCTTAATATTAGAATTCGCGACAAAGTGACACCATCTTGTGGACGAGTAAGCAGCAGCGAGTTAGGAACAAACCGAATTGCAGCTATTGTTCTAACAACTTACCCCCCCGAAATGACGCTCTGTTTGGGGCGACTATTTATTTATTTACGCTTTGTCGTTATTTATCATCAAACTATTTAGCGAGCTATTAATGTTAAAATGCCAGATCTTTAAATCTAACGCATAATGAAGATACAGGAGCAGGTGCAAGTGCATACATCGCAGGATAAGCGTTCGTGGCAAAAAAGAAAGAGTTATAATATGATAACATTCAGAGTAGAAGCAAAAACGTTGGGTTGGAATTGTTGAAGAAACGCCAAAGAGGAGAGAAAGATAGCAATTTACATATTTATAATACTGCGCCATGTTTTTTGATGCTGTTTTTATACGTCTAATAGAGGTAGTGTATCCTCTTCCTACAATGATATATAGGCTTTGCTGATTTTAATGATCGAGTTAACTGACACTTTATATATACACCGCTCATAATTAGGCCAGCTTAGTTTTTTTTATAGCTTGAGGATAATGTTAACACAAATAAAAAAAAAAGGGAGGAAAAGGCCAACAGGAAGCGTTTTGTCAATATGGCGCCCAAGGATAGAGCCGTAACGCCGTAACACCGTAACGCCGTCACACCGTCACAAGCCGAACGAACGAATTCGATAACAGACCGGCAGGTTCTGTTACACCTGATCCAAAACCTTGATACCATCCCAATGATCGAACATCACACATACACACAGCAAAGCACGCACACGAGCACAATACGATAAACGAAATGGGGAACGAGATCCCGCCACCAGCGGACCACCATCTCTTCCCACCAGTGTCTTCGCTATTTTTAGCAATGAAGATAGATCGAATGACACGCACACAAGCGCATGCAGACATGCGTGCACACAGCGAGGAATCGTTTTGTGAGCCGGCACCGGTTTCGACTCCGTGCCCATATCCAAATTTCCAAATAGTGAACGCCTTCTCCAACCCGGTCTGCATAATTTCTCCGTTAATTGGTTGAAAAAAAACACCGAAAAAAAAACCAAATTTTACCCCGACAGTAGTGTACGCATCCATCCCGGTACACCATCCGTTGCGAGATTGGCATATCAAGTGAAACGTCCGGAATAGTTAGGTTCGGTTTGAGGAAAAAAAAGAAAGAGAACAAACACACATTGATTAAATAATCAATTCTTCCTTTTACTGATCAATCTACCGTTTATATTTTCCTCGGAAAAATAACACCTACACATGTACACGATTTTCCCGATTTTCCCACGCGCGTACACTCGCTTCCTGGCATACTCACATGTCGTCGACCCATCAATCGCTTCGTTCGTTCGTTCTGTTTGTGGCGCGTGAGGGCGTTAAAATTATGCCAAACGAAAAAAAAAAACCCAACTAGAAAAAAATCCTCAGTATCTTCCACCGTGAAGCATTCGTTTTGCGCTCAACCAAGATTAATAGCCAGCGTCCATCGCAATGTTCTCGCAAACATGCAGCTATTCAGCTATGAAAAGATCGCCAAACGTCACCACAATCGCGTTGCGTGAAGGTGCATTTAAACTTTTGGATGAAGAATTTTGCAACGTCCCTGAGCAACGGTGTGTTTATGCATGTCAGCAAGCGAATTGCGAACATCGAGAGCGGGATAGAAAAAGATGCGATACCCAACCCACTAATTATACATCGCCACCGTCCACTTCTTGGAGAGCGCTGGTGGTCAGATACGGATGCGTGCCGTGTGCAGTACAGGATGCGATTCGGAGTGTTGTAAAGGTGTGAGCGCGCACACCCATTTGGAATATTCCAACAGGCGGCCAAGAGTGTTGAGTCAGCATCTCACGGCACGGCCCCAACTCTTGCCACACAGCGCGCCTAGACATCGCTCCCCTTTGGTGCGTTTCTATGCTTCCACCGTAAGGTGAGCGGATGCTGATGACAAACCTGATGAGATTGGGTCTTTGGTTGGTGCACCCCACGCCGCGTGAGACTTGTTGCTCTCCTGTTTTTTTTTTTGCCCCACGGCAAGCAAACACGGCGAACTATTCTAATTATAGGACGCCGTGTGCTTCGTGTGGCGCGCGCGTTCTGTCTAACGGCCACATCACCTCGGCTGCCGGTGGTGATGGTCACCACATGTGTGGTGAGCATGTTTGCACACGGAAAAGCGAACGCGTCCCGGAAGACTGCCGCAGATCGGGGTACGCTTCTGGAGCATGAATCATGCTGACCTTCGGGTTGAGGTTTTGGAGGCGTTTAATCTGTTTGGTTTTACTGCAGGGCGCATGTGATCTTGTTTTTGTATTTCGGTTCCGAGAATTCTTTCGATTGATTTTCGGATGATGAGTGAAGACGCAGCAGAGTAATTAAAGGCATGGTTTCGTTTTTTTTTTTGTTGTTTTCCGTTGGCGTGCATTGGAAATGTACTTTCACGGTTCATTAGCTTACTTTATTGCGTATGAAGAGAGATTAAAACCAGCAAACTACAGCAGGATTTATTACGCGTTCCTACTTACCTTGAAGCGCAATCGATCGCTATCGTTACGGTGGAAGATACACATTGGAGAAGTTTTGCAAAACAGAGTAGTAGAGCTCCTTCACCAAACATCAAAGTCACGTCATATGGTAGGCAGAAGAAATTGAGGAAAATGGAGCAGAGCTTTAGGACAGGATGAAGAAGGATAGCGTGCAGGAAACAATTATGTAACTCTTACCCCCAACAACAACAACAACAACAACAACAACCACCCCAAAAATGCTTCAAACTTTGTGCGGCGTCTAGTGCTTCTTCGAGCTGAATAATTAGCAATAAAGATTTCATTACTAAAATAGATTTCGTTAGCACCAAACCAAACCCCCTCACGAAACGAATCCCGAAACCCGGGTACTGACACAAGCGAGGGACGCAAACAAGTGAAACCGTCCGTGAGAATGATCGTTCGAATCCGGACACTGAGCATAATAAGCGGGAAGAAACGAAATGCAAGATATTGGTTCACTGCAAGAGTATGGAAGGTGTATGGAACGATCGGCATCAATCGTTATTGGCTTGGACTCTCAGGATCTCAGGAGATCTCAGGAAAAGGGGGTAGTAGATTCGAACTTTGCGGCGTCAGCAATCAACACTTTTGATGCTTGGTTTTGTTTAGACTTCGATCGTGGACTCGTGGATCAAGCAAAGGTAGTAAGAACAGGGTCTGATGCGGGAACTCAAAATATTCTAGAATGTTCTCCGGGCTTCCGGTAGGTGTAGGCAAATACGTATCTGAATCATCGCACTACTTAGTGAGGATGTCCCGAGGGATGTCTCAGCCGGTTGAGTCATTTCGTTGGAACAAACAATGATGACGCTACCCACGCGCGCGTCTCCTTGAGCTCTAACTTGATTGGTTTGTTTTTGGACGATGACGAGCAGCTATTGTTGTCACACCTGCCCCATGTTTAGGACTGTTGTCTGTAGACTTGCGCCGGACGCACTGATGTATGCACTTGCCCTGACAGGATGCGTCTAACTTCCAACTCTGGTTTCAAGCGTTGGTTAGGGAGTAGAAGATTAACAGCCTGCAATCGCCTGCCTCCAACAAGGCCTCCTCACGTTCGGTTGGCGTCAACTCGCCATCACCTGTATCCTGTTCAAATAAGAAACGAAATGCTAGCGTTAGTAAGAATGATCGATCGTTAGGCAAATGCTACCGAAACCACAATTCGCTGCAGCGTCCTCAAGATGGTTGCAGTTTGAATGCGCGCTTGCAACTTGTTTATGACATCAGCAATGACAACAACAAAACAGACACACACACACACACACACGCGTAGAAACCGCCAAATTTCTTTTGTGTTTTAAAAATTTTCGCTAAAAATAGTTAAGCCGCTTTGTTTCGTGATGCTTTTTGTGTGTGTGTTTTTCCTACAAAATGTCGCTCCTTCCTACTTTAACCCGCTCCTTCACCCGCCTTGCTACGCTGACTTGACCGCGCGTACAAACCGGGCGAATGACCCCGAACGTTCTGCGAAAGTCAAAGCAGCGTGTGCAGGGCCGTACAAAATCTGGCGCCCCCATCAGGGAAATGTGATAGATCTTGTGTGCGCTGGTTTTGTGTGTTTCAAGTGAGACGAGACGATAAATTAACGCTGCAGCAATTTGTTTGGTAACAAATACACAAATGCCTCCGAAACGGAATACTTATCTTGTCAACTTGTGGCAGACATGTCGGATCTTCTGCCTCCTTATTACCGCCTATTGTCGCTGCATCTTCTGACCAGCTGCTACATGCACTTTGACACTCCTTTTTTTGTTGCCGCTACTGTTGCTGCTGCGAACACTTCTAACTACTGCTCCTTTGTTGTTTTGCTTGTTGCTACGCTACCACAGCAGGGTGATGTGTGTGAGCTCGAGTCGATAAAGTTCTGAGGCGCCGAATTCTCGACGAGCACGATAACTTAATAGGCTTAGGCGCGTAGAGCAGAACCGTGCGGCGTCTAGTGCTTCTTCGAGCTGAATAATTAGCAATAAAGATTTCATTACTAAAATAGATTTCGTTAGCACCAAACCAAACCGCCTCACGAAACGAATCCCGAAACCCGGGTACTGACACAAGCGAGGGACGCAAACAAGTGAAACCGTCCGTGAGAATGATCGTTCGAATCCGGACACTGAGCATAATAAGCGGGAAGAAACGAAATGCGAGATATTGGTTCACTGCAAGAGTATGGAAGGTGTATGGAACGATCGGCATCAATCGTTATTGGCTTGGACTCTCAGGATCTCAGGAGATCTCAGGAAAAGGGGGTAGTAGATTCGAACTTTGCGGCGTCAGCAATCAACACTTTTGATGCTTGGTTTTGTTTAGACTTCGATCGTGGACTCGTGGATCAAGCAAAGGTAGTAAGAACAGGGTCTGATGCGGGCACTCAAAATATTCTAGAATGTTCTCCGGGCTTCCGGTAGGTGTAGGCAAACACGTATCTGAATCATCGCACTACTTAGTGAGGATGTCCCGAGGGATGTCTCAGCCGGTTGAGTCATTTCGTTGGAACAAACAATGATGACGCTACCCACGCGCGCGTCTCCTTGAGCTCTAACTTGATTGGTTTGTTTTTGGACGATGACGAGCAGCTATTGTTGTCACACCTGCCCCATGTTTAGGACTGTTGTCTGTAGACTTGCGCCGGACGCACTGATGTATGCACTTGCCCTGACAGGATGCGTCTAACTTCCAACTCTGGTTTCAAGCGTTGGTTAGGGAGTAGAAGATTAACAGCCTGCAATCGCCTGCCTCCAACAAGGCCTCCTCACGTTCGGTTGGCGTCAACTCGCCATCACCTGTATCCTGTTCAAATAAGAAACGAAATGCTAGCGTTAGTAAGAATGATCGATCGTTAGGCAAATGCTACCGAAACCACAATTCGCTGCAGCGTCCTCAAGATGGTTGCAGTTTGAATGCGCGCTTGCAACTTGTTTATGACATCAGCAATAACAACAAAACAGACACACACACACACACACACGCGTAGAAACCGCCAAATTTCTTTTGTGTTTTAAAAATTTTCGCTAAAAATAGTTAAGCCGCTTTGTTTCGTGATGCTTTTTGTGTGTGTGTTTTTCCTACAAAATGTTGCTCCTTCCTACTTTAACCCGCTCCTTCACCCGCCTTGCTACGCTGACTTGACCGCGCGTACAAACCGGGCGAATGACCCCGAACGTTCTGCGAAAGTCAAAGCAGCGTGTGCAGGGCCGTACAAAATCTGGCGCCCCCATCAGGGAAATGTGATAGATCTTGTGTGCGCTGGTTTTGTGTGTTTCAAGTGAGACGAGACGATAAATTAACGCTGCAGCAATTTGTTTGGTAACAAATACACAAATGCCTCCGAAACGGAATACTTATCTTGTCAACTTGTGGCAGACATGTCGGATCTTCTGCCTCCTTATTACCGCCTATTGTCGCTGCATCTTCTGACCAGCTGCTACATGCACTTTGACACTCCTTTTTTTGTTGCCGCTACTGTTGCTGCTGCGAACACTTCTAACTACTGCTCCTTTGTTGTTTTGCTTGTTGCTACGCTACCACAGCAGGGTGATGTGTGTGAGCTCGAGTCGATAAAGTTCTGAGGCGCCGAATTCTCGACGAGCACGATAACTTAATAGGCTTAGGCGCGTAGAGCAGAACTCGATCGGAGGGGTTCGATCGGTTGCAACGCTTTGTTTTTTTTGTCGTTGTTACAGCTTGCCGTGTTACTTAGCTAGTTTTAAGAATTATTTATTAACAAATCAAACATAAAACACTCACAATTCAAACAGTGTTTCACTTTAAGACGGTGTAATCGCGCATTAACACTAAGATATTGTCCCAAAATCCCCATCCCCATCCCCATTATTGTCACTATGCTACGCGCGCGCGATCGGAAAAAACTAATTATATGTATGTTTTTATACGTTTGTAAGTAAGCAATAAAACCGAACTGGAGAGTAATACATTTATAACAAAACCAATCAAACCAAACGACCACTCGCTCACATCATTTCAGTATTTTCTGA
>KZ062656.1:18894-30360 GCA_002091835.1 Anopheles maculatus
GTGCTCTAAGATTAAAAACACAACCAGTGAGGAATATATGTTTCTGGTACACATCGTTTGCTTCGCTATACTTTCTCTTCTTGTCATTCACTTTCAATTGCGCAAACCGTTGATAACATGAGGAGGAGCCCGTGGGCAATACCGCACTTTTCAGCGTTAACCGAGGATCCTTCGCCGACGATACCGTTTAAACGCAACTTATTTTTGATGCAATATGAACGACTCGTGTCGCTCTTGTTTTTGTCTTGTTTTTGTGCCCTCACTAGACAGGAAGTTGAACCAGAGCTCGAGAAGTGATAAATGTCTAACAAAATTTACAAGATTAGCTTTAATTGAGGCGAAGAATGCGTATGAACGGTTGTTGGCGGCCATCTGCAGACGTTTGTTGAGTGGGCAGTCTTGGGACGATCCTGGGAGTGGTGGAGATCATTTGCTAAAATGAAAAATAATTTATATGGCTCCCTGTCATCAACCTAATCTGCCAACGGGAGCGTGTGTATTTCTCTGTCGTAGGCAGAAGATAAAGATGCGTGCCCTAGGTTTGTGAAACTTGAATGGTTCATTCATGATTTCGTCTTTCAAAAGGGAGGGTTTCTCCCGAAATTGATAACTCAAGCGTCGATAATACAATCTCCAATAGTTTCGAGTCTGGGTTGTGTGAGTATGCAGTAGTAGAAGCATTTCTGTAGCGTGTGGAGTCATCACTGAAGGTAACACGTGACTTTAACAGCACGGTACTACCATGATGTCTAACAAAGTTCGAGGTTAAGGACATAAATAGTACCCTCCCCTACGGTGAAGGGTGTCCGGATTTGTTGCGATTACTCAGAAAATGCTTCCTACACTCATAGACCAGCGAGTCATTGCGGCTGCTGTTGTTTCGTCAACGAGATAAACAAAACAAATGACACACAAACTAGCCTTCGTCAATGTCGTCTACTAGCGCTCGTTCGTTTTCCAAGGCTACCACCATTTGTGGACCATGACTAATCGCTCCTCGTTGCACAATGACCATCAACTTGATCCTAGACTCAATCTCCTTGGCCAAAACGAGAATGTTAATTGAAGGATTCGCCTTATTGTACAAAAAACAAATAGGAGGAAAAGCATCATGAGCAATCCCACGCGTTCTTTCTTCTTCTCGAACCAAGTCAAACCGATGATGCATTTCACTGTAGAACAACAACACTTGCGGTATGTTGATTGTGTCGGGCACAAGCTAGGGTGTTGCTTTTCCCTACGTTTTGCTCTCACATGACCGAGAATTCATAGCGCGTACAGGTACAATAAAGCCAGTACCATTAAATTCCATCGACCATGACGAACCCGCTTCACTGCAAAGGTGGCCATATTTCCCATCGCGATCTTCGCCAATCCCTTGATGACCTAATCCAGAAATTCCTGCCGCTAAAAATAACGTATCATCTCACCTTTTGCTACACCTTCGGACGCTACGCAAAGTGCAAAATAACAACCTGCAGTAAGACACTCCACGAAGAATAGATGGCGGCGAACACGGTACCGTGTTTCTAACGCCATCTGTTTACGCTTAGCATTCCATCCACGCTTGGCATCGGTGCGTTGTTGGCTTCATAAATTTTGAATTCCTCCAAAAACTACAGCTTGCTTCCCTTACCGCACACGCCCGTCCTTCGCGGTGCGTGTGTGTGTGTTTTGCTTTATGGTACGGTGTGAGCATTGACTAACGTTGTCCTCGATACTATCCAACAGAGCACAGTGTTGATTTGTTTTGCTAAACCGTAAACTTTCTCGTACTTGTCCCCATTTCCGCTCAGAGCGCCGTAAGCTGCTGCGACAGGTGCACGGTACCGATGGAGTACTGCTCCAACAGCAACAGGATGTGCAGCAGGCGCAACAGTTTTCGTCATCAACCACCACCGCAACGGAATCTGCCCAAGGGCTGAGCGACAGATCGTACGATAGTAGTTCCGGGGTGAGCGAGGTGGTAGACACCGAGTTCGTGCCGCAAGGTGATGCGAGTCTACCCTGGAGACGGTCTCGAAGTTTATCCCGAGGTCCGACCTCCACCGCTGTACCCTGGCGACGTGCGTCACAGGATCGCCGTACATCACGCGACCGATCGCTGTCGATCGACAAGCGTGAAGAGATCAAACCGTGGACGGCCGAGGTGGTGAAGCTGAAGAAAACTACCAAGGAGCGAAAGAAAATAGAAAAAGAAAAGCTTGAAACGGTACAGCTTAAGCCGACCCAAATCCAGAAGCCACAGGTGAAGCGAGAACAGCTGGAGAAAGTCGAACTGAAGACGGTGAAACGCGAACAGCAAGAAATTTCCGAACATCACATGGAAGAGATGGTTCAAGCGATTATCGGCGAGCAGGAAAACATCGATCATGTGGACTACCATGTGCAAAAATTGCGACACGACGAGGACATTTCCATCCTCGAAATTCAACAGCAAGTAGATGAACAAACTCGTAAAGAATCCGAAAGAGCTGAAGGTGTTCCTTGGCGAAGAGGAGGACCTCGAAAGGCACCGTACGTAGAGACCGACGAAAGCGCTATGCTTAAGGTAGATAGAGACGAAACGACTGTAGAGCAAGAGCAACAGAAGCTTTCCCTTGACCAGGGAGCCGGTGTAGCTTGGAGGCGAGGTAAACGTCCCGAACCAGAACGGCAACCTTATGCACAGGTGGAAGACTCTGCTATGCTAAATATCGAACGTTCCGAAGAGCAAGAGGCTAAGACATCGGAGCAACAAACCGAGCTACAGCCAGTTCCCTGGCGCCGAGGACCGAAAGAAGCTTCTACACAACCCGTACAAATAGTCGAACAGGAGGACAGCGCATTCCTTAAAATAAAGCAAACGGAGCAAGAGCTTCAAGAAGATACGAAACCCAACGAACAACCGGTAGCATGGCGACGAGGACCCAAAGAGAGGAAACCCGTTTCGGAAGCAACAACGGAAGAGCCTCACTTAGCTGTGAAAGAACAGCCCGAGACGCAACTTCCACCATGGATGAAAGGACGCAAACCGGGACCGAAGCGGGAGTTGCCGAAATCAGCAGAACCGGAAAAGGTTGAACAGGTTATGCTGAAGCCTACACCGCGTCAGAAGAAGGAGCTTCCAAAAGAAACTGTTGAAGAGGTTTCTCTTAAGCCCGTTCCCAAGAAACCTGTTGTAGAAGAGATTCCTGTCGCAGAGCCTGAGGATGTCGAAGAAAAAACGGTCAAAATCGTCAAGAAGAAGAAACCGAAGGCTGTACCTCAACAACAGGAGTCGCTAGAGAAGCTGGAGTTTACTCCAACAGAGGTTCCCCAGGCTGAAAAGATGGAGCTACCTGAAAAACTGGATGAGGTGAAGCCTAAAGAACCGGAACAAGAGCCTGAAAAGCCGAGCTGGCGAAGACAACAAAAGCCAAAGCCACAGGAAGAAGTTCCTGAGGAAAAACAATGGCCCACCGGTAAGAGGCGTCCACTTCCAGAGGAGCCCAAGGAAGAAGTTGTTCTCAAACCTATTCCGCGACCAACGAAACAAGAAGAGCCGAAGTTGGTAGAGGAGCCTACCATTAAACCAAAACCAATCCCAGAGCTTGACGATAAGCCTGAACCTGAGCTGGAACTAGAAAAGCCTACCATACCAGAAGAAGACACCAGTCTTCCACCATGGCGCCGTGGTAAGAAACCAATAGAAAAGAAGCCTATTCCAGCGCCAGCGGAACCGGAAAAGGTCGAACAGGTTATGCTGAAGCCTACACCGCGTCAGACTAAGGAGATTCCAAAAGAAGCTGTTGAGGAAGTTTCCCTGAAACCTGTTCCCAAGAAACCTGTTTTAGAAGAGATTCCTGTCGCAGAGCCTGAGGATGTCGAAGAAAAAACGGTCAAAATCGTCAAGAAGAAGAAACCGAAGGCTGTACCTCAACAACAGGAGTCGCTAGAGAAGCTGGAGTTTACTCCAACAGAGGTTCCCGAGGTTGAAAAGATGGAGCTACCTGAAAAACTGGATGAGGTGAAGCCTAAAGAACCGGAACAAGAGCCTGAAAAGCCGAGCTGGCGAAGACAACAAAAGCCAAAGCCACAGGAAGAAGTTCCTGAGGAAAAACAATGGCCCACCGGTAAGAGGCGGCCACTTCCAGAGGAGCCCAAGGAAGAAGTTGTTCTCAAACCTATTCCGCGACCAACGAAACAAGAAGAGCCGAAGTTGGCAGAAGAGCCTACAATTAAACCGAAACCAATCCCAGAGCTTGACGATAAGCTTGAACCTGAGCTGGAACTAGAAAAGCCTACCATACCAGAAGAAGACACCAGTCTTCCGCCATGGCGTCGTGGTAAGAAACCTACAGCCAAACGGGAAATACCTGCACCCGAACCTACAGCTATGGAAACGGTTACACTTAAACCTACACCAAAGCGGGCTAAGGAGCTACCGCAAGAATCATTGGAAGAGGTATCATTGAAACCTGTGCCGCAAAAGTCAGAAATTGAAGATATTCCGACCGACACGATATCAGTAGCTGAAGTGAAGGAAATAGTTCCAAAGAAGGTGAAGAAACCAAAACGAAAAGATGAAGTGGAACCTTTAGAAAAGCCTGTTTATCCTGACATACCGGAGCAAGAAGACGTACAACTAGAATCGTTGGAGCGCGTCCCTGTAGAGTCGCCTAAGCAACCGGAATCTGCTCCTGAGCAACCACCTTGGAGAAGAACTCCAAAACCAAAGCCTGTTGAAACGGAAGAGCAGGATAAGAAATGGCCTACGGGTAAGCGCCGTCCTCCAGCAGAAGAACCAAAGGAGGAAGTAGTGTTGAAACCAATTCCAAAACCGACTAAAGAGGTTGAACCAGAACCAGAGCAAAAAGTTACAATCAAACCGAAGCAACCGGAACCTGCACCGGAGGAAGTGCCGGAAGTAACTCCATGGCGCCGTGGAAAGAAAGAAATACCACCAGCCGAAGAAGAGGAACCAAAGGAATGGCCTAAAGGCAAACGAAGACCTCTGCCAGAAACTCCACAAGAGGAGGTAGTGCTCAAGCCGATTCCTAAGCCGACGAAACAAGAAGCTCCAAAAACGGCCGAAGAACCAACAACTGTTCAGCGAGAACCTACGCTTCCAGAGCCTGAACAACCTGTATTACCGCCCTGGCGTCGAGGAAAGAAAGAGCTTCCCAAGGAGGAAGTTCCCAAGGAAGAAGTTACTCTTAAGCCAATTCCAAAGCGCGTCGAGCCAGAGCAAACGGTGCAGGAGGAAGTTGTGTTGAAGCCTGTTCCCGCGCAAGAAGCTCTAGTGGAAGAAGTGCCTGCCCCTCACGAGCTACAACCCGTTCGTGATGTGAAGATTGAGGAGATCGTCACGAAAAAGACGAAACGCGTCAAGAAACAAATCATAAAACCCAAGTTCCCCGCAGAATCGGGTATTGCCGAGGTGGAAGAATCGGTAACATTCGAAGAGCCCGAGGAACCAGCACAGGTGGCCGAGACGATCGTCGATATTGTGCCGGAGGAAGTGTTGGACCTTATCCCCGAGTTGGCACCGCGCGAAACGGCCAAGAAGCGAAAGTCACGCAACAAGAAGCACGTTGTATTCAAAGAAGAACTCAGCACATTCGCGATGGAACCCGAGGATGAAGAGGAAGAAGACGAGGAAGAGGAAGAGCAAGTGCAGGAGATTTCGAGATCAAGTATTACGCTGGCACGTCCTGTTCCAGAAAGCAAACCAGTACCGTCGCCCATTGAAGAAATTAAGGTGGAGGAACAGACTGAGTTCCGCAAGGAGCTGGAAGTACGCGTACAATCCAACATCGTCAAAAAGGAACGACAGCGTCGAGTGTTCATTGACGATAGTCAACCGCTACCGGAACTGGAAATTATTACCCAGAAGCGCATCCAAGAAGTTACAGACAAGATCGCTGAGGAAGAAGTTCGTGAGGATCGTCAACTGATCGAAACGACTCAACAGCAAGTCGCAGAAACAAAGATCCAGGAGCGAACGGTGAAGATTAGTAAGCCGAAGGTTCAGCCACCCAATATTGTGGAAAAATTGCAACCACAGATCTGCGAGCCGGAGAAGCCAGTACAGCTGCGTTGCCGCATCGAGGGAGTTCCATTCCCAACGGTACGGTGGTACTTCAACGATACGGTTCTGTTTGCCAACTCGGAGTATATTATGAACGTGGTGGAAGATGTGGCTACCTTGGAGATTGCCACCGTGCAACCATACCACGTCGGTATCTACACCTGCGAGGCCAAGAATGTGGCCGGTGTGGCAATTAGCAAGGCCAACATCGTCGTACAGGAGAAACCAGAGCATGGTGAGGCACCACGCTTCGTCGTTCCGCTGAAGATCGAACTGAACGAACAGAAGACGGTTGCGACAGTGACATGCCAGGTGACGGGTATTCCCACACCGAAGGTACGCTGGCTACGTGATGAGATCGAGATCATTGAGGAAGAAGAGGAAGAGATCGAAACGTACTACGAAGAGCGCACTGGACATGTTAGGCTGACAGTTAAACGACCAAAGCAGAACGTACCGGTCGTGTTTACCGTGGTGGCGGAGAACAAATTTGGAAAGGCGGTGGGTAAGGCCAACGTGTACATCCAGTCGGTAGTGTTGGAACGAGTGAAACCTTCCGCAGTTGCACCACAGATCGTGCAACCGCTGGAGGCACAGGTTGTGCGGACAGGAAGTACACTTGTGTTCGAGTGTCGATACACCGGTCTTCCAAAGCCAACAGTTAAATGGTTCCGTAATAGCAAAGAAATTGTTGAAGAGGAGGAGGAAGTCATCATCGTCACCGAGGAGTACTACAGTCGACTGGAAATTCGTCGTGTGACACGGCAGCGAGGTGGCAAGTACGAGATTACCGTCATAAACGAGGCCGGACAGGCAAAGTCATCTGCCTCCGTTGCTATCTCCGACGCCACCGACACTGATGAGGCCAAGGCGCCACGATTCATCGAACCTTTGGTGCCGAAGCTGATCGCCGAAGCGGAGGTTTGCATATTAGAAGCTTCGGTCGAGAGCTACCCAACCTCAACGTTCCAGTGGTTCAAGGAGGGTACCGCCATCCAGTCAACCAACGAACAGCGCATCGTCACGAAGGAGAACCGTTCGATTCTGATCATCGAGTCGTTCAGCCGCAGGGACACGGGCGCGTACACGTGCCGGGCGGAGAATGTTGCCGGTTCGGTAACCTCCACTGCGACCGTCCAAACGCTGGACACCATCGAAACCGAAGAGGTTACCGAATACATATCACCGCGGTTTTTGGAGACAATCAAACCGACGCGTGTTATGGATGGAGAGCGTTTAACGCTCGAGTGCCAGGTAATGGCGATGCCGCTGCCGAAGGTTCACTGGTACCACAACGCGCAGCTAATCCAGGAAACGAAGGACAAACAGGTACAGCAAGCCTCTACCGGGCGCTGTGTGCTCACAATTAGTGAAGTATTCCCGGAGGACAAGGGTGAGTATACGTGTGTGGCCAGCAACAAGATCGGCGAGGCCATATGTCGCGCTACAGTTAACGTGGAACCGTTCGAGTATGTGCCCGACTCGGAGCAGTTCCGCAGCTCAGAAGAAGATTTGTTGACAGATAAGGTAGGTACCGGTGTCACCAGTTGTCAACTTCCGATACTAACGCTTGTATTTTTACTATTACTTGCAGTCTATTTCAACACTCGAAGAGTACGCGGAACCGATCGAGTATGCGCCGCAGATTGTCAAACAACTGCCCACAGTCATACATACGCAAGAACGTGAGTTAACCAAGCTGGAGGTGAAGGTACTCGCCCATCCGAAACCTCAGATTCGCTGGCTGAAGGCAGGCGAGGAGATCATCCCATCGGAGGAGTTCCAAATTGAGAACTTTGACGATGGTACCTCCATACTCATCATCAACGACATCTATCCGGATGACTCCGGAGAAATTACGTTCGAGGCGCACAACGCGCTCGGAGTGGCGATGACAACTGCCGAACTGGTAGTCGAAGGTACTTATCTCGCAGGTTCTGCCCTCGAGTGTGCAACACACTCCAAGAATAGCGCCATCATCGCTGGGCGGTGGCAATGGTGGCTACTGTAGATATGCTTCACTAATATTGCTTTCTTCTTTTTTATGGTTCTAGTAGACTTTGTATATAAGAGTTTTGTATTCTGGTACTGTGTCTGGTATTCTGTAGGACGCTTTCTCTTCTCTAACATGCTCTAATGGTATTTGATCTATTTCTCTATCTCTTCCCTTACAGCTTGTAGTAGTATATATGAATGAACTGTAAGCAATAATTTAAATTTTCTCTCTTTATTTCTTTTCTACAACCCTCTTCTGTTTCCTCCTATTATTCCTTTTACACCCGGAAAAAAAAACCTTCTGACCTCAATATAATCAAATAAAACACTATCAAACTATATCAACCACTTTCCATTTACATACTTACATGATATAAAAGCTCACCCTCAAAAAACGCACTCACTCAACTGCCCAGATAAAAGAAAACAGTACTTCATGAAAGTAAACAGCTCCACTAGTATCGTACACCCGATACCTGTCGGTGCACGGTACTGCAAGATTCTAATCTCTACTTTCTTGTACGCTTCCAGAAATTGTCGGAACCAAAGCGTATCGCAAACCGGAATGGGTACAGCATATGGAGGAACTGAAGGAGGCACTGCAAGGTAAAACATCTCCCATCCGATACCGACCTATCCCGTACCACCTCGATTCGTCGCGGTACATTTGGATCAGTTCAAAATTTATTTCTCACCTTCACAATCATGCACAGTTTCAAATTCACAAACTCACGTTCACCATCGATCGAATACCGATCGCCACAATCTACCAGTTGAAGCCACCATAAACTATTACTGTACGCTTCAACTATGCTTCAAGTAGACTGCATGTGGTTGTGTGTTCGAACCTATTTGTTATCTGTGTTTATTGTTGTTCTATTCGAGTGAATAGCAGTAATGTGCCTATTTCGTTTGCCCAATACGTACCTCTGTTCAATGTTTGTTCATTACACGTCTATAAGATGTTTTCTAGCACTTTCTAACGTTGTTATTTTGAAGTTGTTATACACTACTAACACTAAGTCACCATCTTTTCACACAGAAAGTAGCACTGAAGAGTTGGATGAGTTTTTGCAGTTGGAAGCGTACTGTCGTGACAGCCCGCCTACTAGATGAGACTAAGCCAAAGATGCATGCCCAATGTCCTACACGTTTATTTGTCTGTTTTCTTGTTGATGCATGCCATATTATTGTCATAATGTCATCGTTTTGTAAATAGTACACGTAGTTTGTAGTGTTCACTCACCAACAAGAACACTAGTTCATCTCCATCGTCCACGAGCGTACACACTATCCCATCAAGGCATACACTACCAGGTGAGTATAGCACAAAGTACACTTTCCTGTTGCAGTGGGCATGAACCTTCTTAGTGCCTCGCACATCCATAGCCACCGCGCACTATTTCTTAGCAACGCTAAACTATCTTGCAGTGTATGCTTCTAGATATTAATGTGACCCTTTTCCTACTCTGCCTTTCTTGCCTCTTGATTATGCTATGCAAATTGCGTAACAAACTACGTTTCAGCCTCCTACTCTACGCCATCGTACTCGGTTGAGATCAAAGATTCGCGCGCCATGCTTGGCGAGAAGGGCTTCTTCGAGTGTCACTTCGCGGGCAATCCCAAGCCAGGTAGGCCAATCGTTTCGCTACGATACCGAACAACATACCACCAAAAACCCAACAACAACAATACCGGCACAGATTCGAGTCATTTACATGCAGCCAGAACAGCAGCTGAACAGGCAGCAAGACATTTACTCGAAACAATTTAAACTCAACCATCGACCAATACCAACCAATACTGAAACCCTGCGGGTATCCCGACCATCTCAACTCACACGTTCAAACAAACCTCTCTGTACTTTTTGCATTATGTGAACCTTTTCTTGACAGATTTGTTTTGGTAAGCAAACAAAGCTGATAGGATTATTTCACATAGTTCAAAGTGTGCTACTCCAGTAAGAAGAACACTGCGTTACATGAAAGCATACCCCATCAACACCAGAAATCATTGGAAAACAGAAAAAGTCTTTCGCGAAACTCACTGAGTTCTAATATTCTAGATATACTGTGGTACCGCAATGGAAAGATCATCATAGCGAACGATCGAACAAAGATTCGCACTAGTGAAAACACCTCCACACTGACCATTTACCCGGTAGAAGTATCCGACTTTGGGTTCTACAAGTGCAAAGCAATGAACGAGGCTGGCACAACCGAATCCATCGCCAAGCTGATCGAAAGCATTGTGCCAACGTTGACGGACGACGAGAAGGCCGAGCTCGATGCTGCCCGCAGTCCAAAGCGTGGTAGCCGTGCCGGTATCAAGAACGGCAAGGCCATTGACAAGATCGAGTTGGTAGTTGAGGAGACCGAGGAAGAGCGACTTGCGAAGGTCGAAAAGCGCAAGAAGCGGGAGGAAAAGCGTAAACAGAAGGAAACCCTGCTGATCGATGAGATTGTGAAGCAGGAGATGGAAGCTTCCTTGAAGGAAAAGATCAAGTTTAGCTCGGAATCGACCACCACGCTGACAACGAGCACGACCTCCGAGATGATGCAGGACGTGAAGCTCAGCAAAGACCGGGCGACGGTAAAGTTTAAGGAGCACGTGGAAACGCTGGTCGAGGAGATTGTCACCACCGAAACGGTGCAGGAAATTGAACGGATGGTCATTACCGAGAAGCTCGATGTCTCCGATGTGGAGAGTGTGAAGAATTCTATCGAAGTTAAGGAGATCCTCACCAACCTGAAGGCGAGTGAGTTTGGACCGGGAGAGGCACCGCTTCGTGAACTTGCCACGATCGCCTTCATGGTGAAGCACGGTGTAACGGTCAGTGAGATCACCAGCTTCTACCAAGCCAACAACTTCCCAGCTCTGCAGAAGCCGGAATCACAGTCCGCAATGGTACTGTTGCTCGAGCGCGAAGGATACGCTAACATCGTCACGGAGATCCTTACCGAGACGGATATGGACGAGACGCAGCTGGCGGCTACGGCCGGTTTCCGTGCGTTTATGCGCATGATCGAGGTGAACCACGCGAGCGTGGAGGAGATCATCGCACACTTCTCGCCGGACGATTTCGTCGTGCAGGAGTGGAAAACGGAATCGGCATTCGAGGTGCGCTAGACGACATCATACTCGTTCTTTTCGTCCTACTAATAGAGGTCCTACTTGTGAAAGCTCAAATTAACCAACGCTTCCAGAGACTCTTCCCATTCCCTTCCCAGTACCTAACATCCTATCCCACTATGATCTTGCGATCTGCTCTGCTTATTCTATCTTTTTGCATTTCTAGAAACATGAAGAGTCGCGCTTGATTTCGTCGAGTGAAGTGCGCACAACCGGTAATTGATTACGCCCTCGTCAGCTTCCGCCATTCAGTGTATTCTAATAAACGTACTTCTATTTGTTTTTTT
>KZ062656.1:32898-118254 GCA_002091835.1 Anopheles maculatus
CCGAAGAAGAGGAACCAAAGGAATGGCCTAAAGGCAAACGAAGACCTCTGCCAGAAACTCCACAAGAGGAGGTAGTGCTCAAGCCGATTCCTAAGCCGACGAAACAAGAAGCTCCAAAAACGGCCGAAGAACCAACAACTGTTCAGCGAGAACCTACGCTTCCAGAGCCTGAACAACCTGTATTACCGCCCTGGCGTCGAGGAAAGAAAGAGCTTCCCAAGGAGGAAGTTCCCAAGGAAGAAGTTACTCTTAAGCCAATTCCAAAGCGCGTCGAGCCAGAGCAAACGGTGCAGGAGGAAGTTGTGTTGAAGCCTGTTCCCGCGCAAGAAGCTCTAGTGGAAGAAGTGCCTGCCCCTCACGAGCTACAACCCGTTCGTGATGTGAAGATTGAGGAGATCGTCACGAAAAAGACGAAACGCGTCAAGAAACAAATCATAAAACCCAAGTTCCCCGCAGAATCGGGTATTGCCGAGGTGGAAGAATCGGTAACATTCGAAGAGCCCGAGGAACCAGCACAGGTGGCCGAGACGATCGTCGATATTGTGCCGGAGGAAGTGTTGGACCTTATCCCCGAGTTGGCACCGCGCGAAACGGCCAAGAAGCGAAAGTCACGCAACAAGAAGCACGTTGTATTCAAAGAAGAACTCAGCACATTCGCGATGGAACCCGAGGATGAAGAGGAAGAAGACGAGGAAGAGGAAGAGCAAGTGCAGGAGATTTCGAGATCAAGTATTACGCTGGCACGTCCTGTTCCAGAAAGCAAACCAGTACCGTCGCCCATTGAAGAAATTAAGGTGGAGGAACAGACTGAGTTCCGCAAGGAGCTGGAAGTACGCGTACAATCCAACATCGTCAAAAAGGAACGACAGCGTCGAGTGTTCATTGACGATAGTCAACCGCTACCGGAACTGGAAATTATTACCCAGAAGCGCATCCAAGAAGTTACAGACAAGATCGCTGAGGAAGAAGTTCGTGAGGATCGTCAACTGATCGAAACGACTCAACAGCATGTCGCAGAAACAAAGATTCAGGAGCGAACGGTGAAGATTAGTAAGCCGAAGGTTCAGCCACCCAATATTGTGGAAAAATTGCAACCACAGATCTGCGAGCCGGAGAAGCCAGTTCAGCTGCGTTGCCGCATCGAGGGTGTTCCATTCCCAACGGTACGGTGGTACTTCAACGATACGGTTCTGTTTGCCAACTCGGAGTATATTATGAACGTGGTGGAAGATGTGGCTACCTTGGAGATTGCCACCGTGCAACCATACCACGTCGGTATCTACACCTGCGAGGCCAAGAATGTGGCCGGTGTGGCAATTAGCAAGGCCAACATCGTCGTACAGGAGAAACCAGAGCATGGTGAGGCACCACGCTTCGTCGTTCCGCTGAAAATCGAACTGAACGAACAGAAGACGGTTGCGACAGTGACATGCCAGGTGACGGGTATTCCCACACCGAAGGTACGCTGGCTACGTGATGAGATCGAGATCATTGAGGAAGAAGAGGAAGAGATCGAAACGTACTACGAAGAGCGCACTGGACATGTTAGGCTGACAGTTAAACGACCAAAGCAGAACGTACCGGTCGTGTTTACCGTGGTGGCGGAGAACAAATTTGGAAAGGCGGTGGGTAAGGCCAACGTGTACATCCAGTCGGTAGTGTTGGAACGAGTGAAACCTTCCGCAGTTGCACCACAGATCGTGCAACCGCTGGAGGCACAGGTTGTGCGGACAGGAAGTACACTTGTGTTCGAGTGTCGATACACCGGTCTTCCAAAGCCAACAGTGAAATGGTTCCGTAATAGCAAAGAAATTGTTGAAGAGGAGGAGGAAGTCATCATCGTCACCGAGGAGTACTACAGTCGACTGGAAATTCGTCGTGTGACACGGCAGCGAGGTGGCAAGTACGAGATTACCGTCACAAACGAGGCCGGACAGGCAAAGTCATCTGCCTCCGTTGCTATCTCCGACGCCACCGACACTGATGAAGCCAAGGCGCCCCGATTCATCGAACCTTTGGTGCCGAAGCTGATCGCCGAAGCGGAGGTTTGCATATTAGAAGCTTCGGTCGAGAGCTACCCAACCTCAACGTTCCAGTGGTTCAAGGAGGGTACCGCAATCCAGTCGACCAACGAACAGCGCATCGTCACGAAGGAGAACCGTTCGATTCTGATCATCGAGTCGTTCAGCCGCAGGGACACGGGCGCGTACACGTGCCGGGCGGAGAATGTTGCCGGTTCGGTAACCTCCACTGCGACCGTCCAAACGCTGGACACCATCGAAACCGAAGAGGTTACCGAATACATATCACCGCGGTTTTTGGAAACAATCAAACCGACGCGTGTTATGGATGGAGAGCGTTTAACGCTCGAGTGCCAGGTAATGGCGATGCCGCTGCCGAAGGTTCACTGGTACCACAACGCGCAGCTAATCCAGGAAACGAAGGACAAACAGGTACAGCAAGACTCTACCGGGCGCTGTGTGCTCACAATTAGTGAAGTATTCCCGGAGGACATGGGTGAGTATACGTGTGTGGCCAGCAACAAGATCGGCGAGGCCATATGTCGCGCTACCGTTAACGTGGAACCGTTCGAGTATGTGCCCGACTCGGAGCAGTTCCGCAGCTCAGAAGAAGATTTGTTGACAGATAAGGTAGGTAACGGTGTCACCAGTTGTCAACTTCCGATAATAACGCTTGTATTTTTACTATTACTTGCAGTCTATTTCAACACTCGAAGAGTACGCGGAACCGATCGAGTATGCGCCGCAGATTGTCAAACAACTGCCCACAGTCATACATACGCAAGAGCGTGAGTTAACCAAGCTGGAGGTGAAGGTACTCGCCCATCCGAAACCTCAGATTCGTTGGTTGAAGGCAGGCGAGGAGATTATCCCATCGGAGGAGTTCCAAATTGAGAACTTTGACGATGGTACCTCCATACTCATCATCAACGATATCTATCCGGATGACTCCGGAGAAATTACGTTCGAGGCGCACAACGCGCTCGGAGTGGCGATGACAACTGCCGAACTGGTAGTCGAAGGTACTTATCTCGCAGGTTCTGCCCTCGAGTGTGCAACACACTCCAAGAATAGCGCCATCATCGCTGGGCGGTGGCAATGGTGGCTACTGTAGATATGCTTCACTAATATTGCTTTCTTCTTTTTTATGGTTCTAGTAGACTTTGTATATAAGAGTTCTGTATTCTGGTACTGTGTCTGGTATTCTGTAGGACGCTTTCTCTTCTCTAACATGCTCTAATGGTATTTGATCTATTTCTCTATCTCTTCCCTTACAGCTTGTAGTAGTATATATGAATGAACTGTAAGCAATAATTTAAATTTTCTCTCTTTATTTCTTTTCTACAACCCTCTTCTGTTTCCTCCTATTATTCCTTTTACACCCGGAAAAAAAAACCTTCTGACCTCAATATAATCAAATAAAACACTATCAAACTATATCAACCACTTTCCATTTACATACTTACATGATATAAAAGCTCACCCTCAAAAAACGCACTCACTCAACTGCCCAGATAAAAGAAAACAGTACTTCATGAAAGTAAACAGCTCCACTAGTATCGTACACCCGATACCTGTCGGTGCACGGTACTGCAAATTTCTAATCTCTACTTTCTTGTACGCTTCCAGAAATTGTGGGAACCAAAGCGTATCGCAAACCGGAATGGGTACAGCATATGGAGGAACTGAAGGAGGCACTGCAAGGTAAAACATCTCCCATCCGATACCGACCTATCCCGTACCACCTCGATTCGTCGCGGTACATTTGGATCAGTTCAAAATTTATTTCTCACCTTCACAATCATGCACAGTTTCAAATTCACAAACTCACGTTCACCATCGATCGAATACCGATCGCCACAATCTACCAGTTGAAGCCACCATAAACTATTACTGTACGCTTCAACTATGCTTCAAGTAGACTGCATGTGGTTGTGTGTTCGAACCTATTTGTTATCTGTGTTTATTGTTGTTCTATTCGAGTGAATAGCAGTAATGTGCCTATTTCGTTTGCCCAATACGTACCTCTGTTCAATGTTTGTTCATTACACGTCTATAAGATGTTTTCTAGCACTTTCTAACGTTGTTATTTTGAAGTTGTTATACACTACTAACACTAAGTCACCATCTTTTCACACAGAAAGTAGCACTGAAGAGTTGGATGAGTTTTTGCAGTTGGAAGCGTACTGTCGTGACAGCCCGCCTACTAGATGAGACTAAGCCAAAGATGCATGCCCAATGTCCTACACGTTTATTTGTCTGTTTTCTTGTTGATGCATGCCATATTATTGTCATAATGTCATCGTTTTGTAAATAGTACACGTAGTTTGTAGTGTTCACTCACCAACAAGAACACTAGTTCATCTCCATCGTCCACGAGCGTACACACTATCCCATCAAGGCATACACTACCAGGTGAGTATAGCACAAAGTACACTTTCCTGTTGCAGTGGGCATGAACCTTCTTAGTGCCTCGCACATCCATAGCCACCGCGCACTATTTCTTAGCAACGCTAAACTATCTTGCAGTGTATGCTTCTAGATATTAATGTGACCCTTTTCCTACTCTGCCTTTTCTTGCCTCTTGACTGTGCTATGCAAATTGCGTAACAAACTACGTTTCAGCCTCCTACTCTACGCCATCGTACTCGGTTGAGATCAAAGATTCGCGCGCCATGCTTGGCGAGAAGGGCTTCTTCGAGTGTCACTTCGCGGGCAATCCCAAGCCAGGTAGGCCAATCGTTTCGCTACGATACCGAACAACATACCACCAAAAACCCAACAACAACAATACCGGCACAGATTCGAGTCATTTACATGCAGCCAGAACAGCAGCTGAACAGGCAGCAAGACATTTACTCGAAACAATTTAAACTCAACCATCGACCAATACCAACCAATACTGAAACCCTGCGGGTATCCCGACCATCTCAACTCACACGTTCAAACAAACCTCTCTGTACTTTTTGCATTATGTGAACCTTTTCTTGACAGATTTGTTTTGGTAAGCAAACAAAGCTGATAGGATTATTTCACATAGTTCAAAGTGTGCTACTCCAGTAAGAAGAACACTGCGTTACATGAAAGCATACCCCATCAACACCAGAAATCATTGGAAAACAGAAAAAGTCTTTCGCGAAACTCACTGAGTTCTAATATTCTAGATATACTGTGGTACCGCAATGGAAAGATCATCATAGCGAACGATCGAACAAAGATTCGCACTAGTGAAAACACCTCCACACTGACCATTTACCCGGTAGAAGTATCCGACTTTGGGTTCTACAAGTGCAAAGCAATGAACGAGGCTGGCACAACCGAATCCATCGCCAAGCTGATCGAAAGCATTGTGCCAACGTTGACGGACGACGAGAAGGCCGAGCTCGATGCTGCCCGCAGTCCAAAGCGTGGTAGCCGTGCCGGTATCAAGAACGGCAAGGCCATTGACAAGATCGAGTTGGTAGTTGAGGAGACCGAGGAAGAGCGACTTGCGAAGGTCGAAAAGCGCAAGAAGCGGGAGGAAAAGCGTAAACAGAAGGAAACCCTGCTGATCGATGAGATTGTGAAGCATGAGATGGAAGCTTCCTTGAAGGAAAAGATCAAGTTTAGCTCGGAATCGACCACCACGCTGACAACGAGCACGACCTCCGAGATGACGCAGGACGTGAAGCTGAGCAAAGACCGGGCGACGGTAAAGTTTAAGGAGCACGTGGAAACGCTGGTCGAGGAGATTGTCACCACCGAAACGGTGCAGGAAATTGAACGGATGGTCATTACCGAGAAGCTCGATGTCTCCGATGTGGAGAGTGTGAAGAATTCTATCGAAGTTAAGGAGATCCTCACCAACCTGAAGGCCAGTGAGTTTGGACCGGGAGAGGCACCGCTTCGTGAACTTGCGACGATCGCCTTCATGGTGAAGCACGGTGTAACGGTCAGTGAGATCACCAGCTTCTACCAAGCCAACAACTTCCCAGCTCTGCAGAAGCCAGAATCACAGTCCGCAATGGTACTGTTGCTCGAGCGCGAAGGATACGCTAACATCGTCACGGAGATCCTTACCGAGACGGACATGGACGAGACGCAGCTGGCGGCTACGGCCGGTTTCCGTGCGTTTATGCGCATGATCGAGGTGAACCACGCGAGCGTGGAGGAGATCATCGCACACTTCTCGCCGGACGATTTCGTCGTGCAGGAGTGGAAAACGGAATCGGCATTCGAGGTGCGCTAGACGACATCATACTCGTTCTTTTCGTCCTACTAATAGAGTTCCTACTTATGAAAGCTCAAATTAACCAACACTACCAGAGATTCTTCCCATTCCTTTCCCAGTACCAAACATCCTATCCCACTATGATCTTGCGATCTGCTCTGCTTATTCTATCTTTTTGCATTTCTAGAAACATGAAGAGTCGCGCTTGATTTCGTCGAGTGAAGTGCGCACAACCGGTAATTGATTACGCCCTCGTCAGCTTCCGCCATTCAGTGTATTCTAATAAACGTACTTCTATTTGTTTTTTTCTTCTTCTAAATCTGTCACTGAACCAACGGGCGCCATCTTTTTTCTTGCGAACAATCTAACCACCTGCTCTTGCAACTGTCGCATGATCTATCGACAACGCCCTTACGCTTCGCAGAAACCACCGTGCGAACGATGAAGGAACTGGATATCAAAGGTTTGCAATCATAACGTCCCATACGCCCACCCCCCTCTGTGCACGCCCTGCTCTTCTTTCCTCATTTGTATTGTGTTGTGTGTGCTGCCAACCGCCCTGCCTGTGTGCCCGCTTGCTTGCTGAACTTGTGGCCCATCCGTGCCATCGCCTACTCCAACTCCGTCTATCTCTACTTCTTGCATACCTTATCTTCCCTGCTTCGAGTTATCTCGTAGAATGCTAGTATATTGGTAGTTAACGTTCGTTTTTGATACATTTTTTTCATTGCTATATAAACGAAACAGATGGTTATTACTCTCACACGACTAGAATAGATTTTATACAGAACTTACCCCTAGTGGTAGCTATATTGCGATGTGTGATTTGCTTTCAAATGTTTGATATTGTTCTGGCTCAGTGCTCGTAACTTCGAGATTAAGGAGCTTCTGGACAATGTGGTCAGTATCTTCACCCTTCTTTTTGATGGTCTTGACCTTCTTTTTCTTGGGCTTGACCGCTTCGACCATAGGAGACTCATCAGATGCCGGTGTTGTTGTTTCAGGAGCCGTTTCCTCTTCTGTCATTGTGACCGTAGTCTCTGGTACCTGGTCGTCCTCTTGCACAGTCACAATCTTCACCTCCTCCACCTTACCAGCCGTCTTCTTCTTGATGACCTTGGTTTTGGTGATTTGTTTCTTGGGCTTTCCTTCCTTGGTGACAGTTTCAACGACCTCAACATGTTCTGGAAGCTCTTCAATAACTGGCTGTTCCAAAGGAACCTGTTCCAGGATCAATTCGGTGACCTCTTCTTGAGGCACATCTTCGCTAATGGGCTCACCATGCTTGGGCTTTTTGACCTTTTTCTTGATGATCTTGGTAGTCTTCGTCTTGAGAGTAGCTTCCAACGGCTCCGGATACTCATCCACAACGGCCTCGAGAGGTTTGAATTCTTCTTGAATGTCCTGCAGAGATGTAAGTTCTTTTTCTGATACGGTTACCGTTGTCATTGGCGCCTTATCATTTTCTTGAATTGTGACAGTTTCTGTGATTTGTTCTTTTCCATCGATAGTTTTCGTTATAACACGCTTTTTGATAACTATTTTCTTATTGTTGCCCTCTTCCAACACTTCTTCAGTTATTTGCTCTGTTCCCGGCTTGGTTTTCGGTTCACGCGTTTGTTTTGTTATGTGTGTGTTTTGTGTAGATTCAGTGTGTGATATTTGTTCTTCTTGTTGTGTGTTGGCTTGACGTGTTATCTGTCTGCTTTGTGATGTAGTGGTACGTGTTTTGTGGCCAGTGTGATCTGTTGGAATAGCGATAAAGGAGTGTGTTGTAAATTAACCGTGAAAGATATCAATGTTGAAATTAAGACTTCTGTTCTATTGGTTCATATAATTCATTGGAATGATTGCGCGTGTAAATGTTAAGCTTTGTGTATATGTGTAGGTGTTTAGACATTTGAAAAGATATTATAAACTACAGTTCACGCTTACGCTCTAGTAAGGGTACAATGAATTTATACATGAGTACAATGGGATAGGATATGTATAAATGTGTTTTTCCCCGCCCAGTACTTACCCTCTGTTATCACAGGACGACACTCCTCGTACGTGAGCAGAGCAGATTCTGTCAATCTTGCGAACCGTTGTTCTGGCTCTTGGGCAAGCTCGATCCGATCTGTGCACTCGTCGAGAGTCGTTTCGGAAACATTGACCGTTTGGTTAGTGATAAAGGTAACAGACGCCCGTCTGCCAGACGCTACAAAGTCCACGGCGACGTCGCTCTGTTCATTGCTAGCTACTTCTAAACATTCAGGTGCCCTCAAACCTTCCTCCAGCGTCGCGGAGGCAAACTTACGTGGTTGCACGGTCTCTTCGAGTAGCTGTGCCGTATCGGATGTGAGTGGTTCAGATTGCAGGGGTACAACGGTCATATCGGTTAACTTCATGGACGCAGTTTGGGCCTCTGACTGTAGACTGAAATTTGAGCTATCTAGTCCTTCCCCTAGCACCGTTTCGGTCGTGGTCGATACGAACAAATTGGACACCGTCCGTTGTGCCTGCTGAGCGGTGGTTTCCTTCGGCGTGGCCAGTTTACTGTACGAGTCTTGGCTCACTGTTTCCGTGGTGAATGCCGCAGGAAGCTGTTCTGTGAGGCTCGGCTTTGCATTAGCCGCGTTCTCTTGGTTTGGCACTAAGTGACTCAAAGCAACCGATACATCGACTGTACTTTGAACGGGCAGCTCAAGTCCTTGCATGTCGAGTGTGGGATACTTTTTGTCCATAGACAGTGCTGCTGTCAGCTGTTCTGCTCCCTCATACACGGTTATCTGTTCGACGGTAGTTTGCAGCAGTTGTTCCGGAGTGAAGTAAGCTTCCGCTGGTTTAGCACCATCGGGTTGAAGCGAGTCCGGTTCTTGCAACGTCAAAACTTGCTCCACGAGAAGTGACCTCTTAATTTCTTCATCCGCCAGCGTCTTTGCCGTTTGTTCATTGAGTTCTAGATTTTGTTTGTATTCGGCTATGTTCTCCAACACTACTGTCTCGATGATGGTCGTTTCATCGATGGTATCGCTCTTGACAAGTGCCTTTGATTTCGGCGTGTGGTCTCGTTGTACATCGGTCGCACTTTGCAGTGTGTCGACCTGTTCCACCGTGAGAGATTTCAAAGCGTCACTCGGCAAAAGTTTTGCTTTCTGACTCTCGATTGCTGTCACATCAACGCCTTCCTTTGCCTTTTGTTCTGTAATAACTTCGGTTATGGTTATACCAGTTACTGCATCCAAGCTCGTTGCTGCGCGGTGTTCTTCCGGAGCTAGTCGCTGCTGCTGCTGTACCAGATCTTCGTAAACTAAAGTTTCACTTACGACCGTTTGCTCGTACTGATCTTTGATCGTGGTTGCCTCTTGTTTTTGGCCAGATTTCGTAGAAAGTTGAGGCGTGTCATGGCTTACATGTACTTCCTCTACGATAATGGATCTCATTGGTTCAGCACCCGAAAGCGCTTGGGCATGGAAATCTTTAGCGATCGCGTTCACGTCGTAACCTTCCTTTTCTCGCTGTTCAATCACTACCTCGGTGATCTGTAGCTCTTCATTCGGTAGGACGGCGGTGGTCGCTGTTTTTCCCATCGGACGATCATCTTGCACCAAGTTGGTGATGTCTTCGAGTATCGTAGTTTCGGACTTGATCGTTTCTTGCAAACTGTCCGTTTGGGGTGTAGCCGTTGCGGTAGGCATAACCGTACGCAGTTCGTCGAGGGCATCCGATGAATGCACCTCTTGGATTGCAACGGACTTCAGTAAACCGGCCGTAGTTGGATGCGCTGTATAGTCCTTCGCTATTTCCTGCACATCGAACCCTTCTCTTTCCTTCTGTTCGGCAACTACCTCCGTGACTACAAGTTCCTGCACCGGTTGCACATCAATGTTGGCATGCTTTTGATCCGGTGCCTGATCAGTTTGTTTTTCCAATGTCATTTCGTAAACCATTGTCTCTTGCACGGTTTTCTGCTCGTGCTCCAATTCATTTACCGATGCACGATTCTCAACCGTTGATTCTTCCTTCATTTCACCGTGCATTTCGACCAGTTGAACCTGCTCTACCGCAAGCGATTTGAGTATCTGCGATGGTACAAGATGCGCCGCATAACTGCTAGCAATTTCCTGCACATCGAAACCTTCCGACTCTTTCTGCTCACACACTACCTCCGTAACAACCAATTCTTCGCGAGGCTGCAACGAGGAGGATGCCGTTTTTTCTTCTGGTCTCGTTTGCTGCTCAAAGCGAGCAGTTGCTTCCAGCACAACTTGTTCGGAAATGGTCGTTTCTTGAAGCTCATCACTGCACACGTTCGCAAGCGTAGTCGATATCGTTTCTTTGGCTTCAATATTGCCGGTACCGCTTGATAGGATAACTTCCTCGACGGTGATGGATTTGAATGGCTCGGTGGACACCGTTTTTGCCGACTGTTGTTCTAGTAGGTCGGACACGCTATATCCTTCCTTTTCCTTTTGCTCCGTGACAACTTCCGTCACCTGCAATTCCGTTTGGTGCGGCATAACAGTTTCTGCGTGTTTTGCCTCCGGCTGTACCATTTGCTCAAGAGTGTCAACGTTCTCCAGCACGACTGTTTCCGCAATGACCCGTTCCTCTATCTCGTCTGTCAGTGGTTTTGCGTGGGACGTGTGAGGAGTTTCGAGGAATTGCTTCACGTCGTCTATTGGTAGTGTTTCTTCGATGAGTGCTGTTCGCAGCGTGTGCGACGACACCTCCTTAGCGTTGTAGTTGCTAGCGATCTGCTGTACATCGTAACCTTCTTGTTCTTTTTGTTCGGTAACGACTTCCGTCACAAGCAGCTCACTGATGGCTTCAAAATGAGATGTGGCAGATTTGTGCGTAGGTTTATGTTGTTCATCGAGCTTCTCGATACCCTCGAGTATGAGCTGTTCCGTAGTCATTTGCGATTCAAGCTGATCCTTGCGTACGCTTGCTGTGAGAAGTATTGACCGCAGCTCCTCAACATCTCCAACAACGTCCGATGTCTGTACCTCTTCAACTATGACCGACTTGAGTGTGTGTGACGGAAGCATTTTTACAACGTGCTCTTGTGCGATATCCTGCACCGAGTAGCCTTCTTTCTCCTTCTGTTCTACCACTACCTCCGTGACAAGCAGCTCACTCATTGGTGTGACGTTTGGCAGTGCTTGCTTCTCGGACGGTGTGAAGTCCATCGTGTAGTTGTCGATAGATTCCAGCACAAGTGGTTCGCGCACTACCGTCTCTTCCAGCTTGTCGTCCGTAAAGGTAGCGGATGTAGCTTCAACCGTTTGCTCATCGTGGAGCTTATCGAGATGTTCCTCTGTCAGAGTTTCCTGAACCGTTACGGACTTGAGCGAGTGCGAAGTGACGGTCTTTGTTGCCACGTGATCCCGCGCCAGTTCAGCCACATTGTAGCCTTCGCGCTCTTTTTGTTCACTTACAATTTCAGTCACGATCAGTTCGGCCTTAGGCACGAAGGAACGATCGGCAGACTTTGCTGCTGGCATCTCATCTACTGCCAACTGCTCTGATCCTTCGTAGACGGTCGTTTCCTGTACCGTTGTCTGTTCGTGCTGTTCACTTCGCACAGACGCTGAACTGAGCAACTGTTGTGGAGACTTGAACTGATCGATCGTGTCAGACACGGAGACTTCTTCGATTGTCACTGTTTTGAGCGCATGTCCAGCGACAGGCGTTGCGGTGTGATCTTGGGCAAGCTCTGCCACATTGAAACCTTCACGCTCCTTCTGTCCCGTGTTGATTTCTGTCACGATAACTCCGATCTGTGGTTCGTATAGGGCCTCGGCCAGTTTGGCCGCAGGCTTCGGAGTCGCTTCCAATGCAGGCGTTTCTTCAAAAGCGATCGTTTCGGATACGGTAGTTTGTTCCAGCTCATCGCTTTGTGTCGTTGCGGTGGAGACACTAGCAGTCGGTTGGCTAAGCTGAGATGCATCTTCATCAGCGATAGTTTCCTCAACGAGCACCGATTTGAGCGAATGTGCGTGTAACTGTTAAGCTTTGTGTATATGTGTAGGTGTTTAGACATTTGAAAAGATATTATAAACTACAGTTCACGCTTACGCTCTAGTAAGGGTACAATGAATTTATACATGAGTACAATGGGATAGGATATGTATAAATGTGTTTTTCCCCGCCCAGTACTTACCCTCTGTTATCACAGGACGACACTCCTCGTACGTGAGCAGAGCAGATTCTGTCAATCTTGCGAACCGTTGTTCTGGCTCTTGGGCAAGCTCGATCCGATCTGTGCACTCGTCGAGAGTCGTTTCGGAAACATTGACCGTTTGGTTAGTGATAAAGGTAACAGACGCCCGTCTGCCAGACGCTACAAAGTCCACGGCGACGTCGCTCTGTTCATTGCTAGCTACTTCTAAACATTCAGGTGCCCTCAAACCTTCCTCCAGCGTCGCGGAGGCAAACTTACGTGGTTGCACGGTCTCTTCGAGTAGCTGTGCCGACGCTGAACTGAGCAACTGTTGTGGAGACTTGAACTGATCGATCGTGTCAGACACGGAGACTTCTTCGATTGTCACTGTTTTGAGCGCATGTCCAGCGACAGGCGTTGCGGTGTGATCTTGGGCAAGCTCTGCCACATTGAAACCTTCACGCTCCTTCTGTCCCGTGTTGATTTCTGTCACGATAACTCCGATCTGTGGTTCGTATAGGGCCTCGGCCAGTTTGGCCGCAGGCTTCGGAGTCGCTTCCAATGCAGGCGTTTCTTCAAAAGCGATCGTTTCGGATACGGTAGTTTGTTCCAGCTCATCGCTTTGTGTCGTTGCGGTGGAGACACTAGCAGTCGGTTGGCTAAGCTGAGATGCATCTTCATTAGCGATAGTTTCCTCAACGAGCACCGATTTGAGCGAATGTGACGGTACCTGTTTGGCAATGTAATCTTGAGCAATTTCTGCTACACTGAACCCTTCTTTCTCCTTCTGTTCAGGCACAGTTTCGCTAACGAGCAGTTCATTTATTGGTATAACTGTCAAATCAGCCAGCTTTTCCGTTGGCTTAACCTCTTCTATCATGCCAGTAGTTGCTTCGTATGCGAACGTTTCCGAGACCACCGTTTGCTCGAACTGATCGCTTCGGACGTTTGCCAAACTTTCAATAGACACGGGCTGCTCCATCTTGTCGAGACTTTCGGCCGTTTCGACTTGCTCCACTGTAACCGATTTGAGCGTGTGCGTTGGTATTGACTGAGCGTGTGCATCTTTGGCGACCATTTCATCGGCCTTTTCTTGCTCCTTCTGCTCGATCATCACTTCCGTTATGGTTAGTGGTGTGCTAGGTTCAAGTGCTGGAACAGCTTGACGCATGGAAACAGTTTCACGTTCGTACTGGTTCACTGCTTCCAGAACGAGCTGCTCACAAACAATCTTTTCCTCCAGTTGATCGCGCTGCAACGTAGCTAGCGACTCTGCGATTACAGGCGCTACAATGTTAGCTACAGAATCGACCGTTTCGGTCGTCTCGACCTGTATAGATTTAAGTGTGTGCGTTGGCACGGATCGAGCTGTGTGATCCTTCGCTATTTCAGCAACATCGAAACCTTCCCGTTCACGATCTTCGGCGATCACCTCGGTAATGGTTAGTTCCGTGCGAGGTTGCACAAGTGTTTCGGCTTGCTTTTGTTCGGGTTTCGTATCCTCGTTCAGCCTGTAAACGTCTTCCAGGACTAGTGGCTCCTGTACGATTGTCTGCTCCAGTGAATCTCCAATGTTGACAATTGCCTCGGAAATATGTGTTTCAGCGGCTTCCAGTGTTTCGGCGCGACTCGACAGCTGCACCTCTTCGATGAGCACGGATTTGAGTGCTTCAGTTGGAACAGCCTTGGCCGAGCGATCTTTGGCAGGTTGTATGGCGTCTTCCTGCTCTCGCTGTTCCGAAATGACTTCCGTCACAGTTAGTCCTTCGACAGGACGTTCAACGTTTGTAATGGCAGATTTTTGCGCGGGTGTATCTGGAGCAGTATATTGAAGTGTACCTTCAAGTATCATCGTTTCAGATACGATGGTTTCCTCCAGTTCGTCACCTTTCAGGCTAGCCTGGCTGATGCCTTGAGTTTGGTGTACATCCAAACGGTCCACTCCCTCACTGGTGACCGTTTCCTCAACTAGCACCGTCTTAAGTGAGTGTGTAGGGATCGGTTTAAGCGTTTGATCCTTTGCCAACTCCTCCAATTTGATTTCATCGCTCGCCATTTGTCCACTGATTACCTCCGTCACAATAAGTTCAGTTGCCAAGCTGGGCAGTTGCAGCTCCGCTGTTTTCTCCTCTGGTCTAACCGATTCTTCCTGCGATCGCAGCGTTTCGTAGATGGTAGTTTCGGACACAATTTTTTCCTCGTGCTCACCAGAATGTACTACACGTGCCAGCTGAGATGCTGGAGTGACATGCTGTAACTCACTTGCGGACACGTTTGCAATCGTTTCCTGCACTAGCACCGATTTGAAACTGTCAGTAGGAGTTGATTTCAACACCTGATCAACTGGCATTGCCTGTGGCTGGAAGGCAGACTCTCGCTCTCCTGTTTCGTGCTGCACAACATCTAGCTGGTATTGAAGATTAAGCTGCGTCTCGGCAACGGCCGAAGGCATGTGTGCTTTGAGCGGTAGCTCAGCTTCCTTTTCATTCGCATCTACCGTCGCGACAGTGTGTGACTGCACGGGAACAAAGCTGGCAGTCGCCTGCTCAGAACGATCCACAGCTTCCGGCGAAAACCGACCGGCAGTATCGGCTGTTTCTACTTCAGTAACTGCAAGGTTCTCGATGGGTTCGAGCAAAGTGGCTGCAATAGCTTCGTTTGGCCGAGGAGCTCCCTGGTGTAGAGTTTCCTTCTCGTGAATAAACTGTAGCGTTGATTCGCTTACTGGTTTGAGCGCCGTAAGGGTAGTTTGTGCCATTGCGGAATCTGCCACCTCGAACGGTGCAAGAGATGTTTCTACTTCATTGCTCTGCACCTTCGACACTGAGACACTCGTACGCTCGAGGAACTCCACATTCGCACGCTTGGGCTCGAATGGTTGAGCCGGGAAATCTTGGGCAGTGAGATTATCGTTAACCAGTTGCGTTGTGAGTTGGTTCTCGAACACTGTAACAGAACCGGTTGCTTGGTAGGTGCTTAGCTTTGGAGCAGCAGAAAATTCAACCTCGGACTCTTCCACCTGTTGTGCCGTTACCGACAGCGGTTCTTTATATGAGAGCTGTACATCGGCCCATTGCTGGGGCGGCAAACGGCTAGGTTGGTATGTGTCTTCTTTTTCCGGCGCGTTCATTACTTCGGTTGTGTAAGATTTTTGCTCGACGATCGCTGGACGGGCACTTTCTGTCGGTACGACTAGCTCCGGATAGTAACGGCTTGGTGCATCCTGCGTTATGGTCTCTTCAGTCTGTATCGATTCCGAAGGCAGTATCTGATAGTGTGGTTGTACGGCGGGAAGTTTCAGATGTCCGTCGAATGATTCTTCTTTCTCTATACGGCTTACTTCCGTTACTTGGAGCGATTCCTTCGAGAGTATGTTAGAGTAGGCATGGCTAGGCGTAGGACGTTGCAGAACCGGTAACTCCCGCTCAGACTGCGACGACACAGTCTCCTGCACAATCGTAGCATCGTGTGTCAGAAGTTGCAGCGTAGCACTGCTAACATTCTCGACTGTTTTCTCCAGCACAGCCGTAGAATCTTGCGGTGTAGACTCACTCACAACGAGCGGCTGCACTGGTACGAAATCGGTTGTGGCCAAAGCTTCCTGTGGCATCGGTACCGTGCTCTGGTCTAGTGAACTTTCTTGCGGACTCACCTCGGAAACCTGAACCGGCTCATTCACACCGAACAGCTTGTAGTGCGGACTGGTCGCCAGGCGCGTACTGTCCAACAGCATCGTATCGGACTCGCGCTCGGACAAAAAGATCTCCTCAGTAACCAAGGCCGTTTCCGGCACGACCTTTACCGTGGCACTAGTGCCGGCGGCAGTCTCAGGCTCGACCAGATTCGACACCTGACTCAACACGGTCGACTCGCTCGTTACGGACGCTACCTCGAGCGGGAGGCTGTGCGTTTCCCGCAACGGCGAGGTAAGAAAATCGGGTGCCAACTCTTCCACGACCTGCACCTCGCTGGGCAACAGAGGCCGCAGCGGGTGCAGTGGTTGTCTACGGCGTTGTTGCGAGAGGCGCCTGCGTTCCTCGATCGACTCTTCGCTGTCGACAATCTCTGTCTCTTCTTCGTGTTTGTGCTGTTGCCTTCTGTCGGAGCGAAGTTTCTTGTGTTTTTTCTTCATGACAGTGGTGTTGTTCGTGGTGATGGTGGTAATCGCAGTGTTGCTGCTGGTGCTACGAGCGTCTTCTCTGAGATCAGGTGTTTCTGTGGAATCATGCGAAGTTGGAACAATAGGAATTCAGTGGAATTGGTGCAGCAGAGCCGCGCAATTTATCGGACAATATTTATGTGGACTATTCTAAACCAAATAGTGGTGAGTACAATTGAGAGTGCAATTATGTGTGGGTGTTTTTTTTTTGGTATCCGAAAAAATAGTATGATGTGTAAGAGTAGAAGAGTTGGTGTGTTGGTGCAAAATAGAGTGTTCAATTGAAGCCTATCGAGAGTAAGGAAATCATTGTTTGAAACGTGAAGTAAAGAGACAGAGCTCGTGATAGATAGCTTATCATAGAGAGAGATAGAGAGAAACGAGCAATAGAGTGACAGACGTAGAAGAAACGAGAAGAGATTTAATTTCGTGCAGTGGAAGTACCACTGCAAGTTCGATTCCAATTCACGAGAGAAAGAGAGAGAGAGATACAGAGCAACAGAGAGATAGTGAAGAGGCTTTGCATCTAAACTCATTCACATTATCACTAGACAGACAGGCAAGACAGAGCAGCCATTCCGGAGATCCTAATTAATCGGATGCGCAGGCTTCAAACGGCTCGTACAGCACGAACTAGAAACTAGTGTATAAAGACTATAGGCGCTTTGCTGATCAACAAGCATCAGCGTACGTAGGGTTGCCAATGGGGCCACCCATTCGCAATGCAAAACTAGAACCAGGTAGAACAGGCAGAAGTATAGACGGTAGCGGTAGAAAGTAAAACGATAGACGATGAAACAAACATTCCAAAACATTCCATCAACAACACTATTCTACTATGACCGAGGAGAGACAGATTCTAAAGGTGCGTTGGCATTCCGGTACTAGCTGGCATCGATAGAGATACAGAGTTTGTTTCTAATTGTAGGATGCAGTCAATTTTTGGGTTGGTTTGAAAGTGCTAGTAAAGATAAATCATTCAGTTATACTTACCACTTGCTGTAAAGCTGAAAGTTTCGTTGTCCACTTCGAACCTTTGAATCACGCTACAAATGAAGCCAATGCGTTAAAAGAGAAAGCTAAAACAGAACTCAATAAAACAGCCAGCTTGCACACGCCTAAGCATAGTTAGAGTTGTAGAAGACGGTGTTGATAGAACGACGTGTTGTACTTTATTGTATCCGTCATGTTGCCGCTCGTTTCAGAGTGCTGTGACTTGTATATACGGTCTAAGAGAGTTACTAGCAACGAATCCATCGAAGCGACGCATAATCCTACAGCTCCTTTGAAAGCAAATCACACATCGCAATATAGCTACCACTAGGGGTAAGTTCTGTATAAAATCTATTCTAGTCGTGTGAGAGTAATAACCATCTGTTTCGTTTATATAGCAATGAAAAAAATGTATCAAAAACGAACGTTAACTACCAATATACTAGCATTCTACGAGATAACTTGAAGCAGGGAAGATAAGGTATACAAGACGTAGAGATAGACGGAGTTGGAGTAGGCGATGGGCCACGGATGGGCCACAAGTTCAGCAAGCAAGCAGGCACACAGGCAGGGCGGTTGGCAGCACACACAACACAATACAAATGAGGAAAGAAGAGCAGGGCGTGCACAGAGGGGGGTGGGCGTATGGGACGTTATGATTGCAAACCTTTGATGTCCAGTTCCTTCATCGTTCGCACGGTGGTTTCTGCGAAGCGTAAGGGCGTTGTCGATAGATCATGCGACAGTTGCAAGAGCAGGTGGTTAGATTGTTCGCAAGAAAAAAGATGGCGCCCGTTGGTTCAGTGACAGATTTAGAAGAAGAAAAAAAAAACAAATAGAAGTACGTTTATTAGAATACACTGAATGGCGGAAGCTGACGAGGGCGTAATCAATTACCGGTTGTGCGCACTTCACTCGACGAAATCAAGCGCGACTCTTCATGTTTCTAGAAATGCAAAAAGATAGAATAAGCAGAGCAGATCGCAAGATCATAGTGGGATAGGATGTTAGGTACTGGGAAGGGAATGGGAAGAGTCTCTGGTAGCGTTGGTTAATTTGAGCTTTCACAAGTAGGACCTCTATTAGTAGGACGAAAAGAACGAGTATGATGTCGTCTAGCGCACCTCGAATGCCGATTCCGTTTTCCACTCCTGCACGACGAAATCGTCCGGCGAGAAGTGTGCGATGATCTCCTCCACGCTCGCGTGGTTCACCTCGATCATGCGCATAAACGCACGGAAACCGGCCGTAGCCGCCAGCTGCGTCTCGTCCATATCCGTCTCGGTAAGGATCTCCGTGACGATGTTAGCGTATCCTTCGCGCTCGAGCAACAGTACCATTGCGGACTGTGATTCCGGCTTCTGCAGAGCTGGGAAGTTGTTGGCTTGGTAGAAGCTGGTGATCTCACTGACCGTTACACCGTGCTTCACCATGAAGGCGATCGTGGCAAGTTCACGAAGCGGTGCCTCTCCCGGTCCAAACTCACTCGCCTTCAGGTTGGTGAGGATCTCCTTAACTTCGATAGAATTCTTCACACTCTCCACATCGGAGACATCGAGCTTCTCGGTAATGACCATCCGTTCAATTTCCTGCACCGTTTCGGTGGTGACAATCTCCTCGACCAGCGTTTCCACGTGCTCCTTAAACTTTACCGTCGCCCGGTCTTTGCTGAGCTTCACGTCCTGCATCATCTCGGAGGTCGTGCTCGTTGTCAGCGTGGTGGTCGATTCCGAGCTAAACTTGATCTTTTCCTTCAAGGAAGCTTCCATCTCCTGCTTCACAATCTCATCGATCAGCAGGGTTTCCTTCTGTTTACGCTTTTCCTCCCGCTTCTTGCGCTTTTCGACCTTCGCAAGTCGCTCTTCCTCGGTCTCCTCAACTACCAACTCGATCTTGTCAATGGCCTTGCCGTTCTTGATACCGGCACGGCTACCACGCTTTGGACTGCGGGCAGCATCGAGCTCGGCCTTCTCGTCGTCCGTCAACGTTGGCACAATGCTTTCGATCAGCTTGGCGATGGATTCGGTTGTGCCAGCCTCGTTCATTGCTTTGCACTTGTAGAACCCAAAGTCGGATACTTCTACCGGGTAAATGGTCAGTGTGGAGGTGTTTTCACTAGTGCGAATCTTTGTTCGATCGTTCGCTATGATGATCTTTCCATTGCGGTACCACAGTATATCTAGAATATTAGAACTCAGTGAGTTTCGCGAAAGACTTTTTCTGTTTTCCAATGATTTCTGGTGTTGATGGGGTATGCTTTCATGTAACGCAGTGTTCTTCTTACTGGAGTAGCACACTTTGAACTATGTGAAATAATCCTATCAGCTTTGTTTGCTTACCAAAACAAATCTGTCAAGAAAAGGTTCACATAATGCAAAGAGTACAGAGAGGTTTGTTTAAACGTGTGAGTTGAGATGGTCGGGATACCCGCATGGTTTCAGTATTGGTTGGTATTGGTCGATGGTTGAGTTTAAATTGTTTCGAGTAAATGTCTTGCTGCCTGTTCAGCTGCTGTTCTGGCTGCATGTAAATGACTCGAATCTGTGCCGGTATTGTTGTTGTTGGGTTTTTGGTGGTATGTTGTTCGGTATCGTAGCGAAACGATTGGCCTACCTGGCTTGGGATTGCCCGCGAAGTGACACTCGAAGAAGCCCTTCTCGCCAAGCATGGCGCGCGAATCTTTGATCTCAACCGAGTACGATGGCGTAGAGTAGGAGGCTGAAACGTAGTTTGTTACGCAATTTGCATAGCATAATCAAGAGGCAAGAAAGGCAGAGTAGGAAAAGGGTCACATTAATATCTAGAAGCATACACTGCAAGATAGTTTAGCGTTGCTAAGAAATAGTGCGCGGTGGCTATGGATGTGCGAGGCACTAAGAAGGTTCATGCCCACTGCAACAGGAAAGTGTACTTTGTGCTATACTCACCTGGTAGTGTATGCCTTGATGGGATAGTGTGTACGCTCGTGGACGATGGAGATGAACTAGTGTTCTTGTTGGTGAGTGAACACTACAAACTACGTGTACTATTTACAAAACGATGACATTATGACAATAATATGGCATGCATCAACAAGAAAACAGACAAATAAACGTGTAGGACATTGGGCATGCATCTTTGGCTTAGTCTCATCTAGTAGGCGGGCTGTCACGACAGTACGCTTCCAACTGCAAAAACTCATCCAACTCTTCAGTGCTACTTTCTGTGTGAAAAGATGGTGACTTAGTGTTAGTTAGCGTATAACAACTTCAAAATAATAACGTTAGAAAGTGCTAGAAAACATCTTATGGACGTGTAATGAACAAACATTGAACAGCGGTACGTATTGGGCAAACGAAATAGGCACATTACTGCTATTCACTCGAATAGAACAACAATAAACACAGATAACAAATAGGTTCGAAACACAACCACATGCAGTCTACTTGAAGCATAGTTGAAGCGTACAGTAATAGTTTATGGTGGCTTCAACTGGTAGATTGTGGCGATCGGTATTCGATCGATGGTGAACGTGAGTTTGTGAATTTGAAACTGTGCATGATTGTGAAGGTGAGAAATAAATTTTGAACTGATCCAAATGTACCGCGACGAATCGAGGTGGTACGGGATAGGTCGGTATCGGATGGGAGATGTTTTACCTTGCAGTGCCTCCTTCAGTTCCTCCATATGCTGTACCCATTCCGGTTTGCGATACGCTTTGGTTCCGACAATTTCTGGAAGCGTACAAGAAAGTAGAGATTAGAATCTTGCAGTACCGTGCACCGACAGGTATCGGGTGTACGATACTAGTGGAGCTGTTTACTTTCATGAAGTACTGTTTTCTTTTATCTGGGCAGTTGAGTGAGTGCGTTTTTTGAGGGTGAGCTTTTATATCATGTAAGTATGTAAATGGAAAGTGGTTGATATAGTTTGATAGTGTTTTATTTGATTATATTGAGGTCAGAAGGTTTTTTTTCCGGGTGTAAAAGGAATAATAGGAGGAAACAGAAGAGGGTTGTAGAAAAGAAATAAAGAGAGAAAATTTAAATTATTGCATACAGTTCATTCATACATACTACTACAAGCTGTAAGGGAAGAGATAGAGAAATAGATCAAATACCATTAGAGCATGTTAGAGAAGAGTAAGCGTCCTACAGAATACCAGACACAGTACCAGAATACAAAACTCTTATATACAAAGTCTACTAGAACCATAAAAAAGAAGAAAGCAATATTAGTGAAGCATATCTACAGTAGCCACCATTGCCACCGCCCAGCGATGATGGCGCTATTCTTGGAGTGTGTTGCACACTCGAGGGCAGAACCTGCGAGATAAGTACCTTCGACTACCAGTTCGGCAGTTGTCATCGCCACTCCGAGCGCGTTGTGCGCCTCGAACGTAATTTCTCCGGAGTCATCCGGATAGATGTCGTTGATGATGAGTATGGAGGTACCATCGTCAAAGTTCTCAATTTGGAACTCCTCCGATGGGATGATCTCCTCGCCTGCCTTCAGCCAGCGAATCTGAGGTTTCGGATGGGCGAGTACCTTCACCTCCAGCTTGGTTAACTCACGTTCTTGCGTATGTATGACTGTGGGCAGTTGTTTGACAATCTGCGGCGCATACTCGATCGGTTCCGCGTACTCTTCGAGTGTTGAAATAGACTGCAAGTAATAGTAAAAATACAAGCGTTATTATCGGAAGTTGACAACTGGTGACACCGTTACCTACCTTATCTGTCAACAAATCTTCTTCTGAGCTGCGGAACTGCTCCGAGTCGGGCACATACTCGAACGGTTCCACGTTAACGGTAGCGCGACATATGGCCTCGCCGATCTTGTTGCTGGCCACACACGTATACTCACCCTTGTCCTCCGGGAATACTTCACTAATTGTGAGCACACAGCGCCCGGTAGAGTCTTGCTGTACCTGTTTGTCCTTCGTTTCCTGGATTAGCTGCGCGTTGTGGTACCAGTGAACCTTCGGCAGCGGCATCGCCATTACCTGGCACTCGAGCGTTAAACGCTCTCCATCCATAACACGCGTCGGTTTGATTGTCTCCAAAAACCGCGGTGATATGTATTCGGTAACCTCTTCGGTTTCGATGGTGTCCAGCGTTTGGACGGTCGCAGTGGAGGTTACCGAACCGGCAACATTCTCCGCCCGGCACGTGTACGCGCCCGTGTCCCTGCGGCTGAACGACTCGATGATCAGAATCGAACGGTTCTCCTTTGTGACGATGCGCTGTTCGTTGGTCGACTGGTTTGCGGTTCCCTCCCTGAACCACTGGAACGTTGAGGTTGGGTAGCTCTCGACCGAAGCTTCTAATATGCAAACCTCCGCTTCGGCGATCAGCTTCGGCACCAAAGGTTCGATGAATCGGGGCGCCTTGGCTTCATCAGTGTCGGTGGCGTCGGAGATAGCAACGGAGGCAGATGACTTTGCCTGTCCGGCCTCGTTTGTGACGGTAATCTCGTACTTGCCACCTCGCTGCCGTGTCACACGACGAATTTCCAGTCGACTGTAGTACTCCTCGGTGACGATGATGACTTCCTCCTCCTCTTCAACAATTTCTTTGCTATTACGGAACCATTTCACTGTTGGCTTTGGAAGACCGGTGTATCGACACTCGAACACAAGTGTACTTCCTGTCCGCACAACCTGTGCCTCCAGCGGTTGCACGATCTGTGGTGCAACTGCGGAAGGTTTCACTCGTTCCAACACTACCGACTGGATGTACACGTTGGCCTTACCCACCGCCTTTCCAAATTTGTTCTCCGCCACCACGGTAAACACGACCGGTACGTTCTGCTTTGGTCGTTTAACTGTCAGCCTAACATGTCCAGTGCGCTCTTCGTAGTACGTTTCGATCTCTTCCTCTTCTTCCTCAATGATCTCGATCTCATCACGTAGCCAGCGTACCTTCGGTGTGGGAATACCCGTCACCTGGCATGTCACTGTCGCAACCGTCTTCTGTTCGTTCAGTTCGATTTTCAGCGGAACGACGAAGCGTGGTGCCTCACCATGCTCTGGTTTCTCCTGTACGACGATGTTGGCCTTGCTAATTGCCACACCGGCCACATTCTTGGCCTCGCAGGTGTAGATACCGACGTGGTATGGTTGCACGGTGGCAATCTCCAAGGTAGCCACATCTTCCACCACGTTCATAATATACTCCGAGTTGGCAAACAGAACCGTATCGTTGAAGTACCACCGTACCGTTGGGAATGGAACACCCTCGATGCGGCAACGCAGCTGAACTGGCTTCTCCGGCTCGCAGATCTGTGGTTGCAATTTTTCCACAATATTAGGTGGCTGAACCTTCGGCTTACTAATCTTCACCGTTCGCTCCTGGATCTTTGTTTCTGCGACTTGCTGTTGAGTCGTTTCGATCAGTTGACGATCCTCACGAACTTCTTCCTCAGCGATCTTGTCTGTAACTTCTTGGATGCGCTTCTGGGTAATAATTTCCAGTTCCGGTAGCGGTTGACTATCGTCAATGAACACTCGACGCTGTCGTTCCTTTTTGACGATGTTGGATTGTACGCGTACTTCCAGCTCCTTGCGGAACTCAGTCTGTTCCTCCACCTTAATTTCTTCAATGGGCGACGGTACTGGTTTGCTTTCTGGAACAGGACGTGCCAGCGTAATACTTGATCTCGAAATCTCCTGCACTTGCTCTTCCTCTTCCTCGTCTTCTTCCTCTTCATCCTCGGGTTCCATCGCGAATGTGCTGAGTTCTTCTTTGAATACAACGTGCTTCTTGTTGCGTGACTTTCGCTTCTTGGCCGTTTCGCGCGGTGCCAACTCGGGGATAAGGTCCAACACTTCCTCCGGCACAATATCGACGATCGTCTCGGCCACCTGTGCTGGTTCCTCGGGCTCTTCGAATGTTACCGATTCTTCCACCTCGGCAATACCCGATTCTGCGGGGAACTTGGGTTTTATGATTTGTTTCTTGACGCGTTTCGTCTTTTTCGTGACGATCTCCTCAATCTTCACATCACGAACGGGTTGTAGCTCGTGAGGGGCAGGCACTTCTTCCACTAGAGCTTCTTGCGCGGGAACAGGCTTCAACACAACTTCCTCCTGCACCGTTTGCTCTGGCTCGACGCGCTTTGGAATTGGCTTAAGAGTAACTTCTTCCTTGGGAACTTCCTCCTTGGGAAGCTCTTTCTTTCCTCGACGCCAGGGCGGTAATACAGGTTGTTCAGGCTCTGGAAGCGTAGGTTCTCGCTGAACAGTTGTTGGTTCTTCGGCCGTTTTTGGAGCTTCTTGTTTCGTCGGCTTAGGAATCGGCTTGAGCACTACCTCCTCTTGTGGAGTTTCTGGCAGAGGTCTTCGTTTGCCTTTAGGCCATTCCTTTGGTTCCTCTTCTTCGGTTGGTGGTATTTCTTTCTTTCCACGGCGCCATGGAGTTACTTCCGGCACTTCCTCCGGTGCAGGTTCCAGTTGCTTCGGTTTGATGGTAACTTTTTGCTCTGGTTCTGGTTCAACCTCTTTAGTCGGTTTTGGAATTGGTTTCAACACTACTTCCTCCTTTGGTTCTTCTGCTGGAGGACGGCGCTTACCCGTAGGCCATTTCTTATCCTGCTCTTCCGTTTCAACAGGCTTTGATTTTGGAGTTCTTCTCCAAGGTGGTTGCTCAGGAGCAGATTCCGGTTGCTTAGGCAACTCTTCAGGGACGTGCTCCAACGATTCTAGTTGTACGTCTTCTTGCTCCGGTATCTCAGGATAAACAGGCTTTTCTAAAGGTTCCACTTCATCTTTTCGTTTGGGTTTCTTCATCTTCTTTGGAACTATTTCCTTCACTTCAGCTACTGATACCGTGTCGGTCGGAATATCTTCAACTTCCGACTTTTGCGGCACAGGTTTCAATGATACCTCTTCCAATGATTCTTGCGGTAGCTCCTTAGCCCACCCTCGATGCGGCAACGCAGCTGAACTGGCTTCTCCGGCTCGCAGATCTGTGGTTGCAATTTTTCCACAATATTAGGTGGCTGAACCTTCGGCTTACTAATCTTCACCGTTCGCTCCTGAATCTTTGTTTCTGCGACATGCTGTTGAGTCGTTTCGATCAGTTGACGATCCTCACGAACTTCTTCCTCAGCGATCTTGTCTGCAGGTTTCTTACCACGACGCCATGGTGGAAGACTGGTGTCTTCTTCTGGTATGGTAGGCTTTTCTAGTTCCAGCTCAGGTTCAGGCTTATCGTCAAGCTCTGGGATTGGTTTCGGTTTAATGGTAGGCTCTTCTGCCAACTTCGGCTCTTCTTGTTTCGTTGGTCGCGGAATAGGTTTGAGAACAACTTCTTCCTTGGGCTCCTCTGGAAGTGGACGCCTCTTACCGGTGGGCCATTGTTTTTCCTCAGGAATTTCTTCCTGTGGCTTTGGTTTTTGTTGTCTACGCCAGCTCGGCTTTTCAGGCTCTTGTTCCGGTTCTTTAGGCTTCACCTCATCCAGTTTTTCAGGTAGCTCCATCCTTTCAACCTCGGGAACCTCTGTTGGAGTAAACTTCAAGTTCTCCAAGGACTCTGGTTGTTGAGGTACAGCCTTCGGTTTCTTCTTCTTGACGATTTTGACCGTTTTTTCTTCGACATCCTCAGGCTCTGCGACAGGAATCTCTTCTACAACAGGTTTCTTAGGAACAGGTTTCAGGGAAACTTCCTCAACAGCTTCTTTTGGAATCTCCTTAGTCTGGCGCGGTGTAGGCTTCAACATAACCTGTTCGACCTTTTCCGGTTCCGCTGGCGCTGGAATAGGCTTCTTTTCTGTTGGCTTCTTACCACGACGCCATGGTGGAAGACTTGTGTCTTCTTCTGGTATGGTAGGCTTTTCTAGTTCCAGCTCAGGTTCAGGCTTATCGTCAAGCTCTGGGATTGGTTTCGGTTTAATGGTAGGCTCCTCTACCAACTTCGGCTCTTCTTGTTTCGTTGGTCGCGGAATAGGTTTGAGAACAACTTCTTCCTTGGGCTCGTCTGGAAGTGGACGCCTCTTACCGGTGGGCCATTGTTTTTCCTCAGGAACTTCTTCCTGTGGCTTTGGCTTTTGTTGTCTTCGCCAACTCGGCTTTTCAGGCTCTTGTTCCGGTTCTTTAGGCTTCACCTCATCCAGTTTTTCAGGTAGCTCCATCTTTTCAGCCTGGGGAACCTCTGTTGGAGTAAACTCCAGCTTCTCTAGCGACTCCTGTTGTTGAGGTACAGCCTTCGGTTTCTTCTTCTTGACGATTTTGACCGTTTTTTCTTCGACATCCTCAGGCTCTGCAACAGGAATCTCTTCTACAACAGGTTTCTTAGGAACAGGTTTCAGGGAAACTTCCTCAACAGCTTCTTTTGGAATCTCCTTCTTCTGACGTTGTGTAGGCTTCAGCATAACCTGTTCAACCTTTTCCGGTTCCGCTGGCGCTGGAATAGGCTTCTTTTCTATTGGCTTCTTACCACGGCGCCATGGCGGAAGACTGGTGTCTTCTTCTGGTATGGTAGGCTTTTCTAGTTCCAGCTCAGGTTCAGGCTTATCGTAAAGCTCTGGGATTGGTTTCGGTTTAATGGTAGGCTCTTCTGCCAACTTCGGCTCTTCTTGTTTCGTTGGTCGCGGAATAGGTTTGAGAACAACTTCTTCCTTGGGCTCCTCTGGAAGTGGACGCCTCTTACCGGTGGGCCATTGTTTTTCCTCAGGAACTTCTTCCTGTGGCTTTGGCTTTTGTTGTCTACGCCAGCTTGGCTTTTCAGGTTCTTGTTCCGGTTCTTTAGGCTTCACCTCATCCAGTTTTTCAGGTAGCTCCATCCTTTCAACCTCGGGAACCTCTGTTGGAGTAAACTCCAGCTTCTCTAGCGACTCCTGTTGTTGAGGTACAGCCTTCGGTTTCTTCTTCTTGACGATTTTGACCGTTTTTTCTTCGACATCCTCAGGCTCTGCGACAGGAATCTCTTCTACAACAGGTTTCTTGGGAACGGGCTTAAGAGAAACCTCTTCTACAGTTTCTTTTGGAAGCTCCTTCTTCTGACGCGGTGTAGGCTTCAGCATAACCTGTTCAACCTTTTCCGGTTCTGCTGATTTCGGCAACTCCCGCTTCGGTCCCGGTTTGCGTCCTTTCATCCATGGTGGAAGTTGCGTCTCGGGCTGTTCTTCCACAGCTAGTTGAGGCTCTTCCGTTGCGGTTTCCGAAACGGGTTTCCTCTCTTTGGGTCCTCGTCGCCATGCTACCGGTTGTTCGTTGGGTTTCGTATCTTCTTGAAGCTCTTGCTCCGTTTGCTTTATTTTAAGGAATGCGCTGTCCTCCTGTTCGACTATTTGTACGGGTTGTGTAGAAGCTTCTTTCGGTCCTCGGCGCCAGGGAACTGGCTGTAGCTCGGTTTGTTGCTCCGATGTCTTAGCCTCTTGCTCTTCGGAACGTTCGATATTTAGCATAGCAGAGTCTTCCACCTGTGCATAAGGTTGCCGTTCTGGTTCGGGACGTTTACCTCGCCTCCAAGCTACACCGGCTCCCTGGTCAAGGGAAAGCTTCTGTTGCTCTTGCTCTACAGTCGTTTCGTCTCTATCTACCTTAAGCATAGCGCTTTCGTCGGTCTCTACGTACGGTGCCTTTCGAGGTCCTCCTCTTCGCCAAGGAACACCTTCAGCTCTTTCGGATTCTTTACGAGTTTGTTCATCTACTTGCTGTTGAATTTCGAGGATGGAAATGTCCTCGTCGTGTCGCAATTTTTGCACATGGTAGTCCACATGATCGATGTTTTCCAGCTCGCCGATAATCGCTTGAACCATCTCTTCCATGTGATGTTCGGAAATTTCTAGCTGTTCGCGTTTCACCGTCTTCAGTTCGACTTTCTCCAGCTGTTCTCGCTTCACCTGTGGCTTCTGGATTTGGGTCGGCTTAAGCTGTACCGTTTCAAGCGTTTCTTTTTCTATTTTCTTTCGCTCCTTGGTGGTTTTCTTCAGCTTCACCACCTCGGCCGTCCATGGTTTGACCTCTTCGCGCTTGTCGATCGACAGCGATCGGTCGCGTGATGTACGGCGATCCTGTGACGCACGTCGCCAGGGTGCAGCGGTGGAGGTCGGACCGCGGGATAAACTTCGAGACCGTCTCCAGGGTAGACTCGCATCACCTTGCGGCACGAACTCGGTGTCTACCACCTCGCTCACCCCGGAACTACTATCGTACGATCTGTCGCTCAGCCCTTGGGCAGATTCCGTTGCGGTGGTGGTTGATGACGAAAACTGTTGCGCCTGCTGCACATCCTGTTGCTGTTGGAGCAGTACTCCATCGGCACCGTGCACCTGTCGCAGCAGCTTACGGCGCTCTGAGCGGAAATGGGGACAAGTACGAGAAAGTTTACGGTTTAACAAAACAAATCAACACTGTGCTCTGTTGGATGGTATCGAGGACAACGTTAGTCAATGCTCACACCGTACCATAAAGCAAAACACACACACACACGCACCGCGAAGGATGGGTGTGTGCGGTAAGGGAAGCAAGCTGTAGTTTTTGGAGGAATTAAAAATTTATGAAGCCAACAACGCACCGATGCCAAGCGTGGATGGAATGCTAAGCGTAAACAGATGGCGTTAGAAACACGGTACCGTGTTCGCCGTCATCTATTCTTCGTGGAGTGTCTTGCTGCAGGTTGTTATTTTGCACTTTGCGTAGCGTCCGAAGGTGTAGCAAAAGGTGAGATGATACGTTATTTTTAGCGGCAGGAATTTCTGGATTAGGTCATCAAGGGATTGGCGAAGATCGCGATGGGAAATGTGGCCGCCTTTGCAGTGAAGCGGGTTCGTCATGGTCGATGGAATTTAATGGTACTGGCTTTATTGTACCTGTACGCGCTATGAATTCTCGGTCATGTGAGAGACAAACGTAGGGAAAAGCAACACCCTAGCTTGTGCCCGACTCAATCAACATACCGCAAGTGTTGTTGTTCTACAGTGAAATGCATCATCGGTTTGACTTGGTTCGAGAAGAAGAAAGAACGCGTGGGATTGCTCATGATGCTTTTCCTCCTATTTGTTTTTTGTACAATAAGGCGAATCCTTCAATTAACATTCTCGTTTTGGCCAAGGAGATTGAGTCTAGGATCAAGTTGATGGTCATTGTGCAACGAGGTGCGATTAGTCATGGTCCACAAATGGTGGCAGCCTTGGAAAACCACCGAGCACTAGTAGACGACATTGACGAAGGCTAGTTTGTGTGTCATTTGTTTTGTTTATCTCGTTGACGAAACAACAGCAGCCGCAATGACTCGCTGGTCTATGAGTGTAGGAAGCATTTTCTGAGTAATCGCAACAAATCCGGACACCCTTCACCGTAGGGGAGGGTACTATTTATGTCCTTAACCTCGAACTTTGTTAGACATCATGGTAGTACCGTGCTGTTAAAGTCACGTGTTACCTTCAGTGATGACTCTACACGCTACAGAAATGCGTCTACTACCGCATACTCACACAACCCAGACTCGAAACTATTGAAGATTGTATTATCGACGCTTAAGTTATCAATTTCGGGAGAAACCCTCCCTTTTGAAAGACGAAATCATGAATGAACCATTCAAGTTTCACAAACATAGGGCATCTTTATCTTCTGCCTACGACAGAGAAACACACACGCTCCCGTTGGCGGATTAGTTTGATGACAGGGAGCCATATAAATTATTTTTCATTTCAGCAAATGAGCTACACCACTCCCAGGATCGTCCCAAGACTGCCCACTCAACAAACGTCTGCAGATGGCCGCCAACAACCGTTCATACGCATTCTTCGCCTCAATTAAAGCTAATCTTGTAAATTTTGTTAGACATTTATCACTTCTCGAGCTCTGGTTCAACTTCCTGTCTAGTGAGGGCACAAAAACAAGACAAAAACAAGAGCGACACGAGTCGTTCATATTGCATCAAAAATAAGTTGCGTTTAAACGGTATCGTCGGCGAAGGATCCTCGGTTAACGCTGAAAAGTGCGGTATTGCTCACGGGCTCCTCCTCATGTTATCAACGGTTTGCGCAATTGAAAGTGAGTGACAAGAAGAGAAAGTATAGCGAAGCAAACGATGTGTACCAGAAACATATATTCCTCACTGGTTGTGTTTTTAATCTTAGAGCACGGAAATAGTGCACTCAACTGCGGGAAATGGGGTCATAAATCGTCCCACTGTGCAGACAATCGGGCATTGAAGATGTGATGCGGGGCGGACGCATCCGTGGTACGGTGGTACGCACGGCTCAAAGTTGACAAGCTCTGACAGCATCCGAAATACCCGGGTTAAGTCCAAGAACCGGTTCAAAGAAAGAAAAAAAACAGTTAGGAGCATTAGCCACAATGGCTGTCGAACCGTTTCGAAAGTGACCAGGGCGAACGGTGTTGTGTTTAATTTTAGATACTAGCTCCCTAGCTTTAGTGGTCGCTCTCGTGACGAACGCGCTGCAGAGCACCGGAGCAGAGTGAGAGCGTGAGTGACCCTTATTAATTATTTTCGGCATTTCTTAAAATATCTCACTAGTAACTCTGGTGAGCGGCCGGATGAGTGTATAGGACTGTGCGGATGCGCCTGCGCAGAGCAGGACAACATTAGGCCACAACGGGGCGCACACCAGGCGCTCTCTTTTCAACCGATCGGTCACTTTTAGTCGACTCGGTGTGGTTAGCTCGGTTGGACGGGTTTTGGGTAACCGGTTCGGTCCAGGCAGGGGCCAAGGGCTTCGAATGCTGGATCGAAACGGTTAGGAGATTTAACCGGACCGGTGGACACAGACGCAGGGAGCGCGGTTCGAATGTGTGTAGAATTAATCAGATTGTCGGGAAGCTGCTTCTAATCGCGTGACGTTTTGCTGAGTCTCGACGCAGGTTCCTGGCGTCGTGTGTGCGAGTGCGAGCCTGTGTAGGAGGAGGTGACGCGAATGACATGTTTGTCAACACCGTTGTCCTGTGAAAATGTGTGCATTGGTTCCTAAACCCCAAATATCTGTGTTACCTTGGCGGGTTTCGAACTTCCGGCTTCGAAAGTAATTAGTGTACAAAGCGAGGAAAGGTGGAAAAAGGTTCGGCGGGCTAATTGGAAGGCGTCAGAAAATACTGAAATGATGTGAGCGAGTGGTCGTTTGGTTTGATTGGTTTTGTTATAAATGTATTACTCTCCAGTTCGGTTTTATTGCTTACTTACAAACGTATAAAAACATACATATAATTAGTTTTTTCCGATCGCGCGCGCGTAGCATAGTGACAATAATGGGGATGGGGATGGGGATTTTGGGACAATATCTTAGTGTTAATGCGCGATTACACCGTCTTAAAGTGAAACACTGTTTGAATTGTGAGTGTTTTATGTTTGATTTGTTAATAAATAATTCTTAAAACTAGCTAAGTAACACGGCAAGCTGTAACAACGACAAAAAAAAAAACAAAGCGTTGAAACCGATCGAACCCCTCCGATCGAGTTCTGCTCTACGCGCCTAAGCCTATTAAGTTATCGTGCTCGTCGAGAATTCGGCGCCTCAGAACTTTATCGACTCGAGCTCACACACATCACCCTGCTGTGGTAGCGTAGCAACAAGCAAAACAACAAAGGAGCAGTAGTTAGAAGTGTTCGCAGCAGCAACAGTAGCGGCAACAAAAAAAGGAGTGTCAAAGTGCATGTAGCAGCTGGTCAGAAGATGCAGCGACAATAGGCGGTAATAAGGAGGCAGAAGATCCGACATGTCTGCCACAAGTTGACAAGATAAGTATTCCGTTTCGGAGGCATTTGTGTATTTGTTACCAAACAAATTGCTGCAGCGTTAATTTATCGTCTCGTCTCACTTGAAACACACAAAACCAGCGCACACAAGATCTATCACATTTCCCTGATGGGGGCGCCAGATTTTGTACGGCCCTGCACACGCTGCTTTGACTTTCGCAGAACGTTCGGGGTCATTCGCCCGGTTTGTACGCGCGGTCAAGTCAGCGTAGCAAGGCGGGTGAAGGAGCGGGTTAAAGTAGGAAGGAGCGACATTTTGTAGGAAAAACACACACACAAAAAGCATCACGAAACAAAGCGGCTTAACTATTTTTAGCGAAAATTTTTAAAACACAAAAGAAATTTGGCGGTTTCTACGCGTGTGTGTGTGTCTGTTTTGTTGTTGTCATTGCTGATGTCATAAACAAGTTGCAAGCGCGCATTCAAACTGCAACCATCTTGAGGACGCTGCAGCGAATTGTGGTTTCGGTAGCATTTGCCTAACGATCGATCATTCTTACTAACGCTAGCATTTCGTTTCTTATTTGAACAGGATACAGGTGATGGCGAGTTGACGCCAACCGAACGTGAGGAGGCCTTGTTGGAGGCAGGCGATTGCAGGCTGTTAATCTTCTACTCCCTAACCAACGCTTGAAACCAGAGTTGGAAGTTAGACGCATCCTGTCAGGGCAAGTGCATACATCAGTGCGTCCGGCGCAAGTCTACAGACAACAGTCCTAAACATGGGGCAGGTGTGACAACAATAGCTGCTCGTCATCGTCCAAAAACAAACCAATCAAGTTAGAGCTCAAGGAGACGCGCGCGTGGGTAGCGTCATCATTGTTTGTTCCAACGAAATGACTCAACCGGCTGAGACATCCCTCGGGACATCCTCACTAAGTAGTGCGATGATTCAGATACGTATTTGCCTACACCTACCGGAAGCCCGGAGAACATTCTAGAATATTTTGAGTTCCCGCATCAGACCCTGTTCTTACTACCTTTGCTTGATCCACGAGTCCACGATCGAAGTCTAAACAAAACCAAGCATCAAAAGTGTTGATTGCTGACGCCGCAAAGTTCGAATCTACTACCCCCTTTTCCTGAGATCTCCTGAGATCCTGAGAGTCCAAGCCAATAACGATTGATGCCGATCGTTCCATACACCTTCCATACTCTTGCAGTGAACCAATATCTCGCATTTCGTTTCTTCCCGCTTATTATGCTCAGTGTCCGGATTCGAACGATCATTCTCACGGACGGTTTCACTTGTTTGCGTCCCTCGCTTGTGTCAGTACCCGGGTTTCGGGATTCGTTTCGTGAGGCGGTTTGGTTTGGTGCTAACGAAATCTATTTTAGTAATGAAATCTTTATTGCTAATTATTCAGCTCGAAGAAGCACTAGACGCCGCACAAAGTTTGAAGCATTTTGGGGTTGTTGTTGTTGTTGGGGGTAAGAGTTACATAATTGTTTTCTGCACGCTATCCTTCTTCATCCTGTCCTAAAGCTCTGCTCCATTTTCCTCAATTTCTTCTGTCTACCATATGACGTGACTTTGATGTTTGGTGAAGTAGCTCTACTACTCTGTTTTGCAAAACTTGCCCAATGTGTATCTTCCACCGTAACGATAGCGATCGATTGCGCTTCAAAGTAAGTAGGAACGCGTAATAAATCCTGCTGTAGTTCTGGTTTTAATCTCTCTTCATACGCAATAAAGTAAGCTAATGAACCGTGAAAGTACATTTCCAATGCACGCCAACGGAAAACAACAAAAAAAAACGAAACCATGCCTTTCATTACTCTGCGTCTTCACTCATCATCCGAAAATCAATCGAAAGAATTCTCGGAACCGAAATACAAAAACAAGATCACATGCGCCCTGCAGTAAAACCAAACAGATTAAACGCCTCCAAAACCTCAACCCGAAGGTCAGCATGATTCATGCTCCAGAAGCGTACCCCGATCTGCGGCAGTCTTCCGGGACGCGTTCGCTTTTCCGTGTGCAAACATGCTTACCACACATGTGGTGGCCATCACCACCGGCAGCCGAGGTGATGTGGCCGTTAGACAGAACGCGCGCGCCACACGAAGCACACGGCGTCCTATAATTAGAATAGTTCGCGGTGTTTGCTTGCCGTGTGGCAAAACAAAAAAAAATACAGGAGAGCAACAAGTCTCACGCGGCGTGGGGTGCACCAACCAAAAACCCAATCTCATCAGGTTTGTCATCAGCATCCGCTCACCTTACGGTGGTAGCATAGAAACGCACCAAAGGGGAGCGATGTCTAGGCGCGCTGTGTGCGGCAAGAGTTGTGGCCGTGCCGTGAGATGCTGACTCAACACTCTTGGCCGCCTGTTGGAATATTCCAAATGGGTGTGCGCGCTCACACCTTTACAACACTCCGAATCGCATCCTGTACTGCACACGGCACGCATCCGTATCTGACCACCAGCGCTCTCCAAGAAGTGGACGGTGGCGATGTATAATTAGTGGGTTGGGTATCGCATCTTTTTCTATCCTCGATGTTCGCAATTCGCTTGCTAACGTGCATAAACACACCGTTGCTCAGGGACGTTGCAAAATTCTTCATCCAAAAGTTAAAATGCACCTTCACGCAACGCGATTGTGGTGACGTTGGCGATCTTTTCGTAGCTGTGAATAGTTGCATGTTTGCGAGACATTGTGATGGACGCTGGCTATTAATCTTGGTTGAGCGCAAAACGAATGCTTCACGGTGGATGATACTGAGGTTTTTTTCTAGTTGGGGTTTTTTTTTTCGTTTGGCATAATTTTAACGCCCTCACGCGCCACAAACAGAACGAACGATGCGATTGATGGGTCGACGACATGTGAGTATGCCAGGAAGCGAGTGTACGCGCGTGGGAAAATCGGGAAAGTCGTGTACATGTGTAGGTGTTATTTTTCCGAGGAAAGTATAAACGGTAGATTGATCAGTAAAAGAAAGAATTGATTATTTAATCAACGTGTGTGTTTGTTCTCTTTCTTGTTTTCCTCAAACCGAACCTAACTATTCCGGACGTTTCACTTGATATGCCAATCTCGCAACGGATGGTGTACCGGGATGGATGCGTACACTACTGTCGGGGTAAAATTTGGTTTTTTTTTGTCGATGTTTTTTCAACCAATTAACGGAGAAATTATGCAGACCGGGTTGGAGAAGGCGTTCACTATTTGGAAATTTGGAAATGGGCACGGAGTCGAAACCGGTGCCGGCTCACAAAACGATTCCTCGCTGTGTGCACGCATGTCTGCATGCGCTTGTGTGTGCGTGTCATTCGATCTATCTTCATTGCTAAAAATAGCGAAGACACTGGTGGGAAGAGATGGTGGTCCGCTGGTGGCGGGATCTCGTTCCCCATTTCGTTTATCGTATTGTGCTCGTGTGCGTGCTTTGCTGTGTATGTGTGATGTTCGATCATTGGGATGGTATCAAGGTTTTGGATCAGGTGTAACAGAACCTGCCGGTCTGTTATCGAATTCGTTCGTTCGGCTTGTGACGGTGTGACGGTGTTACGGCGTTACGGCTCTATCCTTGGGCGCCATATTGACAAAACGCTTCCTGTTGGCCTTTTCCTCCCTTTTTTTTTTTTTATTTGTGTTAACATTATCCTCAAGCTATAAAAAAACTAAGCTGGCCTAATTATGCGCGGTGTATATATAAAGTGTCAGTTAACTCGATCATTAAAATCAGCAAAGCCTATATATCATTGTAGGAAGAGGATACACTACCTCTATTAGACGTATAAAAACAGCATCAAAAAACATGGCGCAGTATTATAAATATGTAAATTGCTATCTTTCTCTCCTCTTTGGCGTTTCTTCAACAATTCCAACCCAACGTTTTTGCTTCTACTCTGAATGTTATCATATTATAACTCTTTCTTTTTTGCCACGAACGCTTATCCTGCGATGTATGCACTTGCACCTGCTCCTGTATCTTCATTATGCGTTAGATTTAAAGATCTGGCATTTTAACATTAATAGCTCGCTAAATAGTTTGATGATAAATAACGACAAAGCGTAAATAAATAAATAGTCGCCCCAAACAGAGCGTCATTTCGGGGGGGTAAGTTGTTAGAACAATAGCTGCAATTCGGTTTGTTCCTAACTCGCTGCTGCTTACTCGTCCACAAGATGGTGTCACTTTGTCGCGAATTCTAATATTAAGAACGTTTTCTTTTTGTTTCTTCATTTGTTTTGGTTAATCATGGTCTCAGCATGGAGCTGCTCCAGAGTGCTCCAGTGCTGCCTACCACTGTTGCTGCTGCACATTAAAGCGAAAATACCCAAACACGCACATCTTGGGGGGAGGGAAATCATAACAAAAAACAAGGTAGCACAACAGCAAAACAACAATCTGATCCGTCCACTTAAATCTCGTTATCGTGGAGAAAGGGTTTCGACGTCTACTGGACGGTTAAACAGATATTTGTATGGATATTGAAATATTCGAGAGGCGTGTATAAAGTAATGGGAGATATAGTGGGATGTAGTCAGCTTGCTTGGAGCTTGCGCTTGGCAGGACTAAATTATTTACTGATGGTGTTTTGCTGTTTTGTTTTTTTTTTTGCAGGTTGGTTGGTTTTTGTTTTGGTTCTACTGAGTATTCTTACTTTTGACTATCAGTTTGGCGGACGTTTCGACCTGCCCGGCAGTGGTGGTCACACGGCAGGTGAAGGTACCGGAGTCTTCCTCGTAGGTGGTCCCGATCAGCAGCACGGCATTGTTGCCTTCGTTGATCATCTGTGAAGAAATTGGATTGAGAGGAACATCGAAGACGCGTTAGGAACAATTCACCAACAACGGGTAAGATATACGGACAGAGAGTTACAGGAGATCAATTAGCGATCATGGATCATGACTGTCAAAATTGCATTTAAATTTCTACTGGCAATGGTTGACACTGGGACGTTTGCCAACGATAGTTTCGAAACGGAGCAAATGTTTACACAAACACGCGTAGGAGCGCTGACGGACAAACATAAGTCATAGGTTGTCTGCCAAGGTAATTAAATGGCGACTGACTGCTGCTTCTTGGCAGGAGCTCATCAACAGCTGTCCCAGTTTGTTAGCGGAACGAGACAGCGAATAGCGTGAAAAATTAAAAGTAAGGCCAGATTCGGTACGCGAACGGCTCACCAGCACTGATCTGGTGGGTGTGACATTTAACAAGATGATCAACACGTGTGCCAACAACGTTTGAACGATCACCGCTAGAGCTCCAGCACGATGATTCCAAAGACGTTAATTAAGACGTATCGTTCACGGTTTCATTGCTGGCACTACTGTGTCTTCTAACGAACACCTAATGAATGGCCATTAGACGTGCCGTCGCAGTGATTATGTGCTCGATAAATCAGTGTAATTTGAATTTCCCAGGAGCTTACCTGAAAATCGGGAGACTCCGGAATCAGCAGACCCTCGCGCAACCACTGCACGGTCATTTTGGTAGGTTTGCCGACGATCGTTGTCTTGAACTGGGCCGGCGAACCCTCGTCCACAACACAATCCTTCATCTCGCTCAGCTTCGGACCGGCATCAGGCATCTCCGGCGCGACCACCTTCAGCGTGGCTGTCGTGTGAACCTCACCGCCCGGATTCGACGCAATGCACAGGTACTGACCCTCGTCCTCGGGGAACGCCTCGGTAACGATCAGCGTGAACGCATCCCGATCCTTACCCATCTGGAAGTACTTCGAAGGCTTGATCTGCTTGTCGCCCTTGAACCACTGTGCGGTCGGTGTCGGTTTGCCGGTGACTCGCGTACGGAACTCTACCGACTGTCCCTCGGGTACGGTTTTATCCTTCAGCGGTTCCACCAACGTTGGAGGACGCTCCGTTCCGGGTGTGGCCGGCTTCTCGATGATGGGCGTAACCGGGGTATCCACGTTACAGACCGCATCACACCGTGCCTCACCGGCTCCGTTGATGGCAACACACTCGTACTTCGCCCCATCTTCGGCGTACGCCTCGATGATCAGCAGCGTGTAGTTGTTGTCCTCCTCGAGCATCTTGTACTTGATGTTCGGCGTAAGCTTCTGGCCATTCTTCAACCAGTACACATCGAGTGGCTTCGTGCCGGTAACCTTCGCATCGAACCGTGCCAACTGTCCAGCCGTAACCGTCGTGTCACTGATAGTGCTCACGAAGCTCGGTGGAATCACTCCACCACGACCCTGCTGACGACGCTGTTCAACGACCAGATTGGCGCTACACTTCGCGGTACCACCACGGTTCTCCGCAATAACGGCAAACACGGCCGAATCTTCCAGGAACACCTGTCGAATGATCAACACCGACTTCGTTCCGAACGTGTGGATCTGGAAGTCGGCCGAGTTGTTGATCTGGAAGTTCTCGCGGTACCATCGCACCGTCGGCATCGGTTCACCGTCGAACTCCACCTCGAACCGAGCCTGCTCGTTTTCGAACACACGGCACGGTTGAATTTTGCGCGTGAACACTGGTGGCTTGGTCGGCTGCACCGGTCCTTCCACCACGCGTTCCTGCGTCGTACCCTTGTGCTCCATTTCGGTCGTCTCGGTGGCGGTGATCTTGCGGATGATCTCCTTATCATCGTACACCTCCTTCTGGGTTTGCTTCTGCTGCGAGATGTGCACTTCCTTGCCCTGGACGGACGTTTCTGTCGGTTCCGGTATCAACTTTTTCTTCGGGGCTTCGATCAGCTCCACGTTTTCGCTCTCCTTTGTTTCCTCCCTGAAAGGAATGTGCAACAATCGAAGGGAGATTGAGAGTTTTTTTTTTGTCAAGAATTAGCGTCCATATTTGATATACTTACAGCGTCTGCTCGTAGGCACTTGCCATACCCTTGGCGATCGATTGGCTCACAACCTTCTCGCCAGGGATCGCAAACTGATGCTTCTCTTCGCGCATCTTCTGCTCCTTGGTGAGCTGCTCAGTCTCTAGCTCAGCCAGCTTGCTGTAATACTCCTCGCCCTTCTTCTGTTTGACCGTCTTTTGCCATTCGGTCTCACCGTCCTTCTTGGACTTTGCCTTCTGCACAACCTTGGTGACGCGCTTCTTCTTCGCCTTCTCTTCCTGCAGCGTCGTTTCCAGATCCGTCTCATTACGTCCCTTCTGATAAGCGACTAGATCGTAGTCGTACCATGCTGTTAATCAGATAATTAGGGTTGGAAAAACGGATTGGGTGATGGTGACAACAGTACGCACAGTTTGCGAACAGAGACCGCACATGGAGGGGAACATCCCGCCTGAACGGCGGGACAAACCCGACCGTGTAACGTTTCGTCGATAACACTAACGTCGATATTATACAGTACAGAAACACCGTGCCATATGATCGCTGCTTTGAAAGGAAATGGGAACACAAGATCCATATGCATAGGGGGAAGATTGCGTGCATGCAAACATGCCTTCAGAAGGTTGGACTCATCGCAGTTAATAATAGAGGTTAATAGAAGAGTTGGGAAATAGATTACCAACAAGTTAGAGACTGCCACCCGGATGATTTTAGACATTGAAACACGTTGTCGTTGTTCTCGCTTTGTCCTTAGTGGCCCTTACCAAACAGTTGTACCTTAGTACGCGAGAACAACCTCTAGACCCAACACCTTCCCCGAACAGATGTGACAGATAAACCAAATGGTCAGTCAATAGCAAGCAAGCAATACTGGGTGGACGATTTCAACAAGGGTGCCAGGTATGTACAAAACGCGTAGAAGAAGAGATAGAAATAAAATTAGTTCCATACGGTAGCGGAAAAGAAGCACAGCACAGTGCAAACGCGCGATAGAGCCTAGTGCCTTTTGGAACCCGTCGAGCATCTGCCGCACGGAAGTCAGCGATCAGTAGTGTCTCCACATCCACGTTGTGTGTTCCACGGAAGCTTCTTCCTTTCATGTCAAAACATCTGGGCCGGGAACGCTGCACTGCTTTATGCTAGATCTGCTGATCGTTAAGGGAAAGAATTGGAACCGATGGTTCTTCGGGAGGAACCTCCCAAGACAGGAAGATTCGGGAATAGGGATCGGGAGTTTGAAGGAGTATGTGGCTTGAAATGGAGGTAGATTTTTTGTTGCTGGTTCGTATCGTACGTGGAATGTTGTACGTGGAATCTGTGGTCGTAGTGATCCGGTGGATGGAGTTTGAAGGAGTATGTGGCTTGATATGGAGTAGATTTTTTGTTGCTGGTTCGTATCGTACGTGGAATGTTGTACGTGGAATCTGTGGTCGTAGTGATCCGGTGGAAGGCCTCGCGTACAGTTTTGATATGAGCAAAAAAGGAGGCTCGCTGCTCCGGTCACCTCTCTGTTAGTGTAGTAGTATGGAGTTTTCGCGCTCTAGTAGTCACACTCCTATTCAGTAGTGGAATGTGACCTCTACCTTTAAAGCAAAGCACCAGTCTCCAGTGTTGATCTTTCGAGTGGCCAGTGAGTAGTAAGAGAGTAAGTGTGTGAGTGATGGCAAGTGGCAAGTGGCAAAGTAGTAAGTAGAGAATAGAGTAGAGTAGGCGATAGGTGTCTTTTCTTATGGCTGACAAAGGCCGCGAGTGAGGAAGTAGTTCGTTGTTTTTGGTGCAGTGAGATCGTTTCATGGCTGTGTCGGTGTATACTTACGTCGTGGCGAGTTCTTCAGCACACCGCGGTAGTCATCGCGACGAGGAGTAATCTTCAGCTCGCAGCTAGCAACGGCCTCACCGACGGAGCTACGGGCGATCACCTCAATCTTACCGGTGTCATACTGACGCGTCTTCGGAACATCGAAGTGATACATGCCATCGTAGGTGAGCTTGTAACGTTGACCCTGCAAACAAGCATTGTGTGAGATGCGTACTGCGAAGTGGAGCTATCATCTTCGAAAGCTTACATTAACGACAGTGTGTCCGTTGATGAGCCACATCACGCGCGGCTTTGGATGTCCGGTAACACGGCAGCAGAATCGAGCCCATTCACCTTCCTCTACCTCGATCGATTCTGGACGGCTGACAAAGGCTGGTTCCTTCTTCGGCTTTTGAGTTTCATCGATCACCTCAGGGATACTAAAACAACAAAACACGGCAGGTGAAGGTACCGGAGTCTTCCTCGTAGGTGGTCCCGATCAGCAGCACGGCATTGTTGCCCTCGTTGATCATCTGTGAAGAATTTGGATCGAGAGGAACATCGAAGGCGCGTTAGGAACAATTCACCAACAACGGGTAAGATATACGGACAGAGAGTTACAGGAGATCAATTAGCGATCATGGATCATGACTGTCACAATTGCATTTAAATTTCTACTGGCAATGGTTGACACTGGGACGTTTGCCAACGATAGTTTCGAAACGGAGCAAATGTTTACACAAACACGCGTAGGAGCGCTGACGGACAAACATAAGTCATAAGTTGTCTGCCAAGGTAATTAAATGGCGACTGACTGCTGCTTCTTGGCAGGAGCTCATCAACAGCTGTCCCAGTTTGTTAGCGGAACGAGACAGCGAATAGCGTGAAAAATTAAAAGTAAGGCCAGATTCGGTACGCGAACGGCTCACCAGCACTGATCTGGTGGGTGTGACATTTAACAAGATGATCAACACGTGTGCCAACAACGTTTGAACGATCACCGCTAGAGCTCCAGCACGATGATTCCAAAGACGTTAATTAAGACGTATCGTTCACGGTTTCATTGCTGGCACTACTGTGTCTTCTAACGAACACCTAATGAATGGCCATTAGACGTGCCGTCGCAGTGATTATGTGCTCGATAAATCAGTGTAATTTGAATTTCCCAGGAGCTTACCTGAAAATCGGGAGACTCCGGAATCAGCAGACCCTCGCGCAACCACTGCACGGTCATTTTGGTAGGTTTGCCGACGATCGTTGTCTTGAACTGGGCCGGCGAACCCTCGTCCACAACACAATCCTTCATCTCGCTCAGCTTCGGACCGGCATCAGGCATCTCCGGCGCGACCACCTTCAGCGTGGCTGTCGTGTGAACCTCACCGCCCGGATTCGACGCAATGCACAGGTACTGACCCTCGTCCTCGGGGAACGCCTCGGTAACGATCAGCGTGAACGCATCCCGATCCTTACCCATCTGGAAGTACTTCGAAGGCTTGATCTGCTTGTCGCCCTTGAACCACTGTGCGGTCGGTGTCGGTTTGCCGGTGACTCGCGTACGGAACTCTACCGACTGTCCCTCGGGTACGGTTTTATCCTTCAGCGGTTCCACCAACGTTGGAGGACGCTCCGTTCCGGGTGTGGCCGGCTTCTCGATGATGGGCGTAACCGGGGTATCCACGTTACAGACCGCATCACACCGTGCCTCACCGGCTCCGTTGATGGCAACACACTCGTACTTCGCCCCATCTTCGGCGTACGCCTCGATGATCAGCAGCGTGTAGTTGTTGTCCTCCTCGAGCATCTTGTACTTGATGTTCGGCGTAAGCTTCTGGCCATTCTTCAACCAGTACACATCGAGTGGCTTCGTGCCGGTAACCTTCGCATCGAACCGTGCCAACTGTCCAGCCGTAACCGTCGTGTCACTGATAGTGCTCACGAAGCTCGGTGGAATCACTCCACCACGACCCTGCTGACGACGCTGTTCAACGACCAGATTGGCGCTACACTTCGCGGTACCACCACGGTTCTCCGCAATAACGGCAAACACGGCCGAATCTTCCAGGAACACCTGTCGAATGATCAACACCGACTTCGTTCCGAACGTGTGGATCTGGAAGTCGGCCGAGTTGTTGATCTGGAAGTTCTCGCGGTACCATCGCACCGTCGGCATCGGTTCACCGTCGAACTCCACCTCGAACCGAGCCTGCTCGTTTTCGAACACACGGCACGGTTGAATTTTGCGCGTGAACACTGGTGGCTTGGTCGGCTGCACCGGTCCTTCCACCACGCGTTCCTGCGTCGTACCCTTGTGCTCCATTTCGGTCGTCTCGGTGGCGGTGATCTTGCGGATAATTTCCTTATCATCGTACACCTCCTTCTGGGTTTGCTTCTGCTGCGAGATGTGCACTTCCTTGCCCTGGACGGACGTTTCTGTCGGTTCCGGTATCAACTTTTTCTTCGGGGCTTCGATCAGCTCCACGTTTTCGCTCTCCTTTGTTTCCTCCCTGAAAGGAATGTGCAACAATCGAAGGGAGATTGAGAGTTTTTTTTTGTCAAGAATTAGCGTCCATATTTGATATACTTACAGCGTCTGCTCGTAGGCACTTGCCATACCCTTGGCGATCGATTGGCTCACAACCTTCTCGCCAGGGATCGCAAACTGATGCTTCTCTTCGCGCATCTTCTGCTCCTTGGTGAGCTGCTCAGTCTCTAGCTCAGCCAGCTTGCTGTAATACTCCTCGCCCTTCTTCTGTTTGACCGTCTTTTGCCATTCGGTCTCACCGTCCTTCTTGGACTTTGCCTTCTGCACAACCTTGGTGACGCGCTTCTTCTTCGCCTTCTCTTCCTGCAGCGTCGTTTCCAGATCCGTCTCATTACGTCCCTTCTGATAAGCGACTAGATCGTAGTCGTACCATGCTGTTAATCAGATAATTAGGGTTGGAAAAACGGATTGGGTGATGGTGACAACAGTACGCACAGTTTGCGAACAGAGACCGCACATGGAGGGGAACATCCCGCCTGAACGGCGGGACAAACCCGACCGTGTAACGTTTCGTCGATAACACTAACGTCGATATTATACAGTACAGAAACACCGTGCCATATGATCGCTGCTTTGAAAGGAAATGGGAACACAAGATCCATATGCATAGGGGGAAGATTGCGTGCATGCAAACATGCCTTCAGAAGGTTGGACTCATCGCAGTTAATAATAGAGGTTAATAGAAGAGTTGGGAAATAGATTACCAACAAGTTAGAGACTGCCACCCGGATGATTTTAGACATTGAAACACGTTGTCGTTGTTCTCGCTTTGTCCTTAGTGGCCCTTACCAAACAGTTGTACCTTAGTACGCGAGAACAACCTCTAGACCCAACACCTTCCCCGAACAGATGTGACAGATAAACCAAATGGTCAGTCAATAGCAAGCAAGCAATACTGGGTGGACGATTTCAACAAGGGTGCCAGGTATGTACAAAACGCGTAGAAGAAGAGATAGAAATAAAATTAGTTCCATACGGTAGCGGAAAAGAAGCACAGCACAGTGCAAACGCGCGATAGAGCCTAGTGCCTTTTGGAACCCGTCGAGCATCTGCCGCACGGAAGTCAGCGATCAGTAGTGTCTCCACATCCACGTTGTGTGTTCCACGGAAGCTTCTTCCTTTCATGTCAAAACATCTGGGCCGGGAACGCTGCACTGCTTTATGCTAGATCTGCTGATCGTTAAGGGAAAGAATTGGAACCGATGGTTCTTCGGGAGGAACCTCCCAAGACAGGAAGATTCGGGAATAGGGATCGGGAGTTTGAAGGAGTATGTGGCTTGAAATGGAGGTAGATTTTTTGTTGCTGGTTCGTATCGTACGTGGAATGTTGTACGTGGAATCTGTGGTCGTAGTGATCCGGTGGAAGGCCTCGCGTACAGTTTTGATATGAGCAAAAAAGGAGGCTCGCTGCTCCGGTCACCTCTCTGTTAGTGTAGTAGTATGGAGTTTTCGCGCTCTAGTAGTCACACTCCTATTCAGTAGTGGAATGTGACCTCTACCTTTAAAGCAAAGCACCAGTCTCCAGTGTTGATCTTTCGAGTGGCCAGTGAGTAGTAAGAGAGTAAGTGTGTGAGTGATGGCAAGTGGCAAGTGGCAAAGTAGTAAGTAGAGAATAGAGTAGAGTAGGCGATAGGTGTCTTTTCTTATGGCTGACAAAGGCCGCGAGTGAGGAAGTAGTTCGTTGTTTTTGGTGCAGTGAGATCGTTTCATGGCTGTGTCGGTGTATACTTACGTCGTGGCGAGTTCTTCAGCACACCGCGGTAGTCATCGCGACGAGGAGTAATCTTCAGCTCGCAGCTAGCAACGGCCTCACCGACGGAGCTACGGGCGATCACCTCAATCTTACCGGTGTCATACTGACGCGTCTTCGGAACATCGAAGTGATACATGCCATCGTAGGTGAGCTTGTAACGTTGACCCTGCAAACAAGCATTGTGTGAGAACGCGTACTGCGAAGTGGAGCTATCATCTTCGAAAGCTTACATTAACGACAGTGTGTCCGTTGATGAGCCACATCACGCGCGGCTTCGGATGTCCGGTAACACGGCAGCAGAATCGAGCCCATTCACCTTCCTCTACCTCGATCGATTCTGGACGGCTGACAAAGGCTGGTTCCTTCTTCGGCTTTTGAGTTTCATCGATCACCTCAGGGATACTAAAACAACAAAATGGATAAAATTAATAAACCGCAATACTTCAATGTGCAATGTATCTCTTAAACGACATACTTCAAGTTCCACAAGGCTTCCATTTCGCGAATCTTCTGGATACTCTTCATGCCCTTTGGCAGCTGCGAATCGTAGACGATGCCTGGCTTGCCGGTAGTCTTGATGATAGCACGCGTTTCATCCATGCCGTACAGGTTCGTGGCACGGCACAGATACTCGCCGCTGTCCTCCGGATAGATCCAGCCGAAGTTCATCGCAACGTAACCAAAGTCGTAGATCGGAGTGAAACGGTTCTCTGCGCAACAAAACAACATCATGATTAACAAAACTTGTTTAGGTGGGTCATTTTTTTGGAACTGTATCAATACTCACTGTACGGCAAAGGTTTGCCATTGTAGAACCATTCCACTTTCATGTCCGGATCGCCGACCGGTGCCAGCTGGCACTCGAACTTTGTGGCTTGCATCTCCACCAGATTGGTCTGGTCCTTGATCTGCACAACGAAACGAGGTGGCTGCTTGCGGTCCGGATCGAACAGGTCGTCCTCGGTGAGGAAGATCTCCTCGGTGTACTTCTTGATCGTTGCTTCCATCTGCATGAGCGTTTCCGACTTCTGCATGCCCTTCGGGATCTGGTTCTGAAGCACAATCGACGGTAGCTTCTTGCAGCTGATGTGGGCCTTCGTTACGTCCTCACCGTGCTCGTTGAAAGCGCGGCAAGTATAATCGCCCGCATCTTCCGTGTACACCGATAGGATATCGAGCGATACGAAGCCCATATCGTAGATCGTACGGTAGCGGTGACCGCTCGGCAGTGGTTTGCCGTTGCGGAACCATTCTACGCGCAGCTTCGGATCTTCCTTAGGCTCAACGCGGCACTCGAAACGAATAGTTTCACCCTCATCGATCGTAGCCGACTGGATCTGCGACACGAACTTCGGTGGTCCGAAGGTACGCTCTGTCTCTAGCTCAGCCAGCTTGCTGTAATACTCCTCGCCCTTCTTCTGTTTGACCGTCTTTTGCCATTCGGTCTCACCGTCCTTCTTGGACTTTGCCTTCTGCACAACCTTGGTGACGCGCTTCTTCTTCGCCTTCTCTTCCTGCAGCGTCGTTTCCAGATCCGTCTCATTACGTCCCTTCTGATAAGCGACTAGATCGTAGTCGTACCATGCTGTTAATCAGATAATTAGGGTTGGAAAAACGGATTGGGTGATGGTGACAACAGTACGCACAGTTTGCGAACAGAGACCGCACATGGAGGGGAACATCCCGCCTGAACGGCGGGACAAACCCGACCGTGTAACGTTTCGTCGATAACACTAACGTCGATATTATACAGTACAGAAACACCGTGCCATATGATCGCTGCTTTGAAAGGAAATGGGAACACAAGATCCATATGCATAGGGGGAAGATTGCGTGCATGCAAACATGCCTTCAGAAGGTTGGACTCATCGCAGTTAATAATAGAGGTTAATAGAAGAGTTGGGAAATAGATTACCAACAAGTTAGAGACTGCCACCCGGATGATTTTAGACATTGAAACACGTTGTCGTTGTTCTCGCTTTGTCCTTAGTGGCCCTTACCAAACAGTTGTACCTTAGTACGCGAGAACAACCTCTAGACCCAACACCTTCCCCGAACAGATGTGACAGATAAACCAAATGGTCAGTCAATAGCAAGCAAGCAATACTGGGTGGACGATTTCAACAAGGGTGCCAGGTATGTACAAAACGCGTAGAAGAAGAGATAGAAATAAAATTAGTTCCATACGGTAGCGGAAAAGAAGCACAGCACAGTGCAAACGCGCGATAGAGCCTAGTGCCTTTTGGAACCCGTCGAGCATCTGCCGCACGGAAGTCAGCGATCAGTAGTGTCTCCACATCCACGTTGTGTGTTCCACGGAAGCTTCTTCCTTTCATGTCAAAACATCTGGGCCGGGAACGCTGCACTGCTTTATGCTAGATCTGCTGATCGTTAAGGGAAAGAATTGGAACCGATGGTTCTTCGGGAGGAACCTCCCAAGACAGGAAGATTCGGGAATAGGGATCGGGAGTTTGAAGGAGTATGTGGCTTGAAATGGAGGTAGATTTTTTGTTGCTGGTTCGTATCGTACGTGGAATGTTGTACGTGGAATCTGTGGTCGTAGTGATCCGGTGGAAGGCCTCGCGTACAGTTTTGATATGAGCAAAAAAGGAGGCTCGCTGCTCCGGTCACCTCTCTGTTAGTGTAGTAGTATGGAGTTTTCGCGCTCTAGTAGTCACACTCCTATTCAGTAGTGGAATGTGACCTCTACCTTTAAAGCAAAGCACCAGTCTCCAGTGTTGATCTTTCGAGTGGCCAGTGAGTAGTAAGAGAGTAAGTGTGTGAGTGATGGCAAGTGGCAAGTGGCAAAGTAGTAAGTAGAGAATAGAGTAGAGTAGGCGATAGGTGTCTTTTCTTATGGCTGACAAAGGCCGCGAGTGAGGAAGTAGTTCGTTGTTTTTGGTGCAGTGAGATCGTTTCATGGCTGTGTCGGTGTATACTTACGTCGTGGCGAGTTCTTCAGCACACCGCGGTAGTCATCGCGACGAGGAGTAATCTTCAGCTCGCAGCTAGCAACGGCCTCACCGACGGAGCTACGGGCGATCACCTCAATCTTACCGGTGTCATACTGACGCGTCTTCGGAACATCGAAGTGATACATGCCATCGTAGGTGAGCTTGTAACGTTGACCCTGCAAACAAGCATTGTGTGAGAACGCGTACTGCGAAGTGGAGCTATCATCTTCGAAAGCTTACATTAACGACAGTGTGTCCGTTGATGAGCCACATCACGCGCGGCTTCGGATGTCCGGTAACACGGCAGCAGAATCGAGCCCATTCCCCTTCCTCTACCTCGATCGATTCTGGACGGCTGACAAAGGCTGGTTCCTTCTTCGGCTTTTGAGTTTCATCGATCACCTCAGGGATACTAAAACAACAAAGTGTATAAAATTAGTAAACCGTGATGCTTTTGCGCAAATCTATCTCTTAAACGACATACTTCAAGTTCCACAAGGCTTCCATTTCGCGAATCTTCTGGATACTCTTCATGCCCTTTGGCAGCTGCGAATCGTAGACGATGCCTGGCTTGCCGGTAGTCTTGATGATTGCACGCGTTTCATCCATGCCGTACAGGTTCGTGGCACGGCACAGATACTCGCCGCTGTCCTCCGGATAGATCCAGCCGAAGTTCATCGCAACGTAACCAAAGTCGTAGATCGGAGTGAAACGGTTCTCTGTGCAACAAAACAAAACCATCATTATCAAAATTTGGTTGGGTAGGGTCCATTTTTTTTGGAATTGTATCAATACTCACTGTACGGCAAAGGTTTGCCATTGTAGAACCATTCCACTTTCATGTCCGGATCGCCGACCGGTGCCAGCTGGCACTCGAACTTTGTGGCTTGCATCTCGACCAGGTTGGTCTGGTCCTTGATCTGCACAACGAAACGAGGTGGCTGCTTGCGGTCCGGATCGAACAGGTCGTCCTCGGTGAGGAAGATCTCCTCGGTGTACTTCTTGATCGTTGCTTCCATCTGCATGAGCGTTTCCGACTTCTGCATGCCCTTCGGGATCTGGTTCTGAAGCACAATCGACGGTAGCTTCTTGCAGCTGATGTGGGCCTTCGTTACGTCCTCACCGTGCTCGTTGAAAGCGCGGCAAGTATAATCGCCCGCATCTTCCGTGTACACCGATAGGATATCGAGCGATACGAAGCCCATATCGTAGATCGTACGGTAGCGGTGACCGCTCGGCAGTGGTTTGCCGTTGCGGAACCATTCTACGCGCAGCTTCGGATCTTCCTTAGGCTCAACGCGGCACTCGAAACGAATAGTTTCACCCTCATCGATCGTAGCCGACTGGATCTGCGACACGAACTTCGGTGGTCCGAAGGTACGCCAACGTAACCTTTCCACGTTCCAGTTCCTTCAGCTTGGAAGCGGTCATGCCTTCAGGCAGCTGCGAGTCAAGCACGATACCACCACGAGCCACCACAGTCACCTTAGCGGTGGTGGATGCAGTTCCCCACTTGTTGGTGGCACGGCACTCATACACGCCAGAATCTCGCACGTACGCATAGTCCATATCGAGCGCAATGAATCCGAAATCGTTCAGCATGTGCACACGAGAACCGGTTGCAAATGGTTTGCCATTGTGATACCAATCAATGCGCAGCGATGAGTCACCCACGGGTTCGACGCGACAGTCGAAGTGAACTGGTCCACCCTCGGGTATGTCCACGTTGTCCTTGATGTCGACGACGAACTTCGGCGGGCGGCCTTCCTCTTCGTCAGCCAACAGCTCTTCGCGCTTGTGCAGCTGTTCTTCCAGTTTCTGGATGCTTTCCGTACCAGTACGGAAGTTCGATGGCAGCTGCGGCTCCATGATGATACCCTGACGACCGCGCACGGTCAACTTGCACGAGACGGTAGCCTCTCCGTGGCGGTTCGTAGCCTTGCACGTGTACAATCCCGAATCACGCTGGTAGCATCCGGCAATCTCCAAGATCACAAAACCAAAGTCGTTGATCGTCTTGATGCGTGATCCAGCCCACAAAGCCTTTCCGTTGTGGTACCACTCGACACGCATGCTCGGATCGTTGATCGGCGTCAGACGACACTCGAAGTGGGCCAGCGAATTCTCGGTCAGCGTCATGTCCGAAGGTGTGGTGATAAACTCCGGCGGCTTACCCGTATCGTCATCGGGCGAGCCAAGTCCACCGTGCGGAATACCAAGACCTTCCAGCTCGGCAATACGCTCGATTGTGCCTTCCATGCCCTTTGGCAGCTGGGATTCGAGAATGATGCTACGCTTGCCCTGTACACGCATGGTCGAGGTAGTGACGGCCTCGCCGTACTCGTTCGTCGCACGGCACGAGTACTCGCCCGAGTCCTCGGGGTACACTGGTGAGATTTCCAAAATAACGAATCCAAAGTCGCAGAATGTGCGGAACCGCGAGCCAGTCTTCAGTGGCTTTCCGTTCCAGAACCATTCAACCTTCAGTTTCGGATCGTCGGTTGGTGTTAGCTTCGCCTCGAAGTGAGCACTTTCGCCTTCACGCAGCGAATCAATGTTCGACAGTGGTGTTGTGAAGACTGGAGCACGACCACCCTCGGTACGCTCACGCTCATCGCGCGTACGGATCAACGAGTCCTCCAGCGTCTGGATCTTCTCCAGCCCACCTTCCATTCCACGGGGTAGCTGTGAGTCCAGGATGAGGTTGGCCTTGGAGATGCAGCGCAGCGTCGCCTTGGTGCTGTCCGAGCCATACTTGTTCGTGGCACGGCACTCGAACTCACCCGAGTTTTCTTCGTAGCAGTACAGAATATCCAGGATGACGATTCCGAAATCATGGAAGGTGCGGTACCGATGACCATGTGGCAGCTTCTGTCCGTTCCAGTACCATTCAACGACCAGCTCGGGATCGTTGATCGGTGTCAAACGTGCCTCAAAGTGAGCGCTCTGTCCCTCGACCAGCTTCGTGATGTCGCTGATCTTCGTGGTGAAGCGTGGTGCCTCGCCAACTGGCGATCCGGCAGCAGTCTGCTTCGCGCCCGACTGGCTTTCGAGCTCGCGAATTCTTGCCAACGAGTCCGGCTGCAGCGATTCCAAATACACGCCACCCTTTCCGAAGCACTTGAGCGTGGCACGGGTTGTGTCTTCGCCGTATTTGTTCGATGCACGGCACACGTATTCGCCCGAATCGTGACTCTGCACGTACGCAATGTCCAGCAGCACGTAACCAAAGTCCGACACTGGCTTGATGCGGTTCGAATGGCGCATTGGCTTGCCGTTGTGGAACCATTCGACCTTCAGGTCTGGATCGTTCACCGGCACAAGCGTACACTCGAAGTGAGCGGACTGTCCATCCTTCAAGCCCTCCAACGATTGCAGTTGAGTGGTGAAACGCGGTTTCTGTCCAGCCGACTTGTCAACACACTCGAGATCCACGCTGATCTCAGCCGTTCCCCAGCGGTTGGTGGCGCGGCAAGTGTAGCTACCCGAGTCCTCGATCTTCGTGCCAAGGATCTCAAGCACAACCATTCCGAATGCGTACACAGTGCGCACACGGTGGCTAGCCTCGAGCTGTTTGCCATTGTACAGCCACTCGATGGTCATCGACTGATCGCCGGTCGGGATGAGAGTAGCATCGAAGTGTGCAATCTCACCCTCGCCGACGTTCTTCAGCGTCACAAACTCCGAAGTGAAGCGCGGCGCATGTCCAGCGTCCGATTCCGCTTCGCCACCTTCCGGACGACGGAGCGAATCCTCCAGATCCTGGATCTTTTCCAGACCCTCCGTGCCCTTTGGATGTTGCGTACGCTCAATCAGGCTCTCCTTCGTGGCGCAGTACACGGTCGACGAGGTGAATGCCTCACCCGACAAGTTGTATGCCTTGCAGGTGTAAATACCCTGATCGCGTTCGTACACCTCGGTAAGGTCGAGCGTGACGAAACCGAAATCGCTCGTCATCTTGAAGCGAGATCCATGCTCCAATACCTTGCCGTTGAAGTACCATTCGATCTTCAGGTTAGGATCGTCCTTCGGTTCCACCTGGCCTTCCAGATGAAGTGCTTCTGCCTCGTTCAGGCGGAACTCCGACTGTAGCTGTACCGTCCACTGTGGTTTCGGGAAGGCAGATTCCGGTTTCGATTCCTGGCGGCGGTAGCGGTTGGCCAAAGATGCTTCCGTATCTTGGACAGCCTCCAGTCCAGCCTTGCCCTGAGGGTGTTGCGTGTCCAGGTACATTGTGGTGGTACTGGCACAGCGCAACGAACCCGAAGTAGATGCCGATCCCTTGTTGTTGGTCGCCTTGCAAGTATAGATACCGGAATCCTCAGCGTACGCACCAGTCAGATCGAGCGAGACAAATCCAAAGTCATACGTAGTCTTGAAACGAGCGCCCGTTGGCAGTGGCTTGCCATTGACGAACCATTCGATTTGCATCGTAGGATCCTTGGAAGGTTCTACGCGGCACTCGAAGTGTGCATTTTCGCCCTCCTTGATCTCCACGTTGTTCAGATGGCTTACGAAGACTGGCGATTCGAACTGATCCTCTGGTACATCGCGTAGGTTGATGCGTGGTGCCTCCAGATCCTGGATCTTTTGCACGGACGATGGATGCATGGTGTCACCGAGCAGCCAATGGCTGGCGTCGATCTTGAGCGTAGCCGTAGACACAGCTTCACCGAGATTGTTCGTAGCCTTGCACGTGTAGATGGCCGAGTCGTCCGCACGCAGTCCGTTGATCGAAAGAGTAACAAGTCCGAAATCGAACGTGCTGCGAATACGTGCTCCGGTGGTGATGGCGATACCGTTCTTGAACCATTCGATACGAAGGTTCGGATCGGCACGCGGTTCAACCTGAGCCTCCAGATAGACATGTTGACCTTCCTGCAATTTGTCGTGACTCTCCAGATGTGTGGTGAACACGGGCGCCTGCTGTGGCGTCGTGTCGACAAACATATCCGGCACACGGTTCATAGCGGCTTCCTTCAGCTGAATCTTCTCCCAGGCCTCTGGCAGCAGCGGTTCACCCGCGATCGATGCCTTCGACTTGACCTTCATCGTGGTCGACGATACGGCTTCACCTGCGCGATTGATTGCCTTGCACATGTACACGCCCGAATCTTCTGCCACGACCGAATTGATGTCCAGTGTGACGAATCCAAAGTCGTTCGTAGTGCGGAAGCGCGATCCCATCTTCAGCTCAACACCGTTCACGTACCATTCGTACTTCATGCTAGCATCACCCACCGGCACAACACGTGCCTCGAAGTGTGCATGCTGACCCTCCCAAAGGTCCGACGGGCCGGTCAACAGCTGCGTGAATATCGGCTTCTCGAATGCTGCCTCCTGGTCTTCGGAACGCTGCTGGTGCGGTTGCTCCAGCGCAATAATCTTCTTCATGCCTTCCGGGTGTTGCGAATCCATCTGAATGCTTGCCTTCGTGCGGACACGCATGGAAGCGGTCGTGACGGCCTCTCCCAGCGGGTTGATGGCGCGGCACATGTACACGCCCTCGTCCTCCTCGCGCACGTGCTGCAAATCCATCGAGACAAAGCCGAAATCGTGCTGCTTCGTGATGCGCGAACTGTCCTCGAGCGGTTGCTCGTTGCGGAACCATTCTACACGCAGATTTGGATCGCCCACCGGGATCAAGCGGCACTCAAAGTGAGCCGTTTGTCCTTCAGCAACAAAGTCGATGTTCTGCAGTGGTTGAGTAAACACTGGACGCTGCTTGGTGATCGCGTCCTGTACTTCCGGACGGCGGAATGGACTAGCGCCCTCGAGCTGCTTGATCTTGTCCAGACCCTCCGGATGCTGCGTATCGGAGATGATCGCTCCCTTGGCAGTTACCTGCATCTTGATGGTCGACTTGCACTGGCCCTTGGCATTGATAGCCTTAACCATATACTCGCCTGCATCCTCAGCAACAACGTGCTGGATGTCCAGTGCGACGTAACCAAAGTCGAACGTAATGTGGAAGCGAGAAGCCGATTGCAGTGGCTTACCGTTGTGGTAGAACTCGATGCGCAAGTTCGGATCGTGGATTGGTTCAACCTGGGCCTCGAAGTGGGCGGTCTGTCCCTCGTGAATCTCCGTTGTGCCACGCAGCTCGGTAACGAAGCGTGGTGCAGTGACTTCCGGTTCATCCAGCTCCAGACGAGATGGGCGAACGTGCGCCTCCAGCTTCTGGATCTTCTCCAGCCCATCCGGGTGCTGTGAGTCGAAGATGATGTTGCGCTTGTTCGTGACGCGAATGTTGCACGTGCTGACCGCCTCACCGACTTGGTTGGTGGCCTTGCACATGTACGTTCCACTGTCCTCTCCGTACACGTACAAAATGTCGAGCGCAACGTAGCCGAAGTCATGCGTCGTACGGAAGCGATGTCCAGCGCGGATTGCCTTACCGTTGATGAACCATTCAATCTTGAGGTTCGGATCGTTGATAGGTTCCACGCGACACTCCAGGTGGGCGTAGTCGCCTTCCTTCAGATTCTCCAAGCTAGTCAGAGGAGTGAGGAAGACTGGTTTCTGCTTGGCCGGTTCAACATCTGGGGTGTGCGGTTTCTGGTAGCTCTCCAGTTCCTTAATCTTTTGCAGCCGCTGTTCATCAAGCGTCTCCAAATATAATCCGGCATTTGCTACAGAGATAAACGATAGGAACGCATTACTACCAATGCTTACATTCAAGCGGTCGATGGTGCTTACCTGTGACTTTAACAGCGCATGTCGTAACAGCCTCTCCAATTGCATTCTTAGCCTTACACATGTAAGTTCCCGTGTCCTCAGCGTGTGCATAAAGGATGTCGAGAGCTACGAAACCGAAATCGTATGTCGTCTTGAACCGGTGGCCCTGCTGAATCGGGCGTCCGTTGCAGTACCATTCCACCTTCATCGTTGGATCGTTGACTGGCGTCAACGTCGCCTCCAGATGTACCGGCAGTCCCTCGCCCACGCTAGCATTCTTGAGCGGTCGACCGAACTGTGGCTTCTCGGCCACGTACATCTCATCTTCACCCTTGCGACCATAGCGGGCGTCACATTCCAGGTACTGAATCTTTTCCAGTGCACCTTCGTGCTGTGTCTCACGCACAATACCAGCCTTCGGCGTTACGTTCAGTGCGATTGAAGACGTTTCCGATCCGAGATGGTTCGTTGCACGGCACGTGTACTCACCCGAGTCCTCGGCGTACACCGTCAACACATCAAGTGCGGCAAATCCAAAATCGTATGTCGTACGGAATCTATGACCAGTAGTGAGCGGTTGACCATTGTGGAACCACTCTACCTTTAGGCTCGAATCCGGATATGGTTCGATGCGGCATTCGTAGTGAGCGCTCTGTCCCTCAACAAGATTTGTTGGGCCATGCAGCTTCGTGGTAAACTTAGGGGGCTGTGTAACGGCCACATCTTCCTCTTCACGACGCTGGAAGCGGATAGCATCTTCGAGCTGATGGATCTTCTCCAGTGCACTCTCGTTCTGAGTTTCCAGATCCAGCGATGCCTTCGACTGGACGACCAACTTCGCAGAAGTAACAGCCTGTCCCAGGTCGTTGGTTGCACGGCACGTGTAGGTGCCCGAGTCCTCCGGGTTGACGTACTTCATGTTCAGAGCTACGTAACCGAAATCATGCATGGTCGTGGTGCGGTTCGAAGCCTCGATCGGGACACCATTGCGCAGCCATTCTACGCGCATCTTCGGATCACCAACCGGTACGAGACGAGCTTCAAAGTGAACAGCCTGGTTCTCGGCCGCCTTAACATCCTTCACAGGCAGCGTGAACACCGGAGCCTGGGTGATAACCTCATCGACTTCCGTGTCGCGCTGGTAACGTGAGTTGTCCTCCAGATAACGCAAGCTAGTCAGAGCATGTTCGTGTTGCGTCTCCGAGTAGATGCTCTTGCGCGTATGCACAACACAAGTGGCCGAAGTAACGGCTTCACCCAGTGCGTTAACCGCACGACAAGTGTAGGTGCCGGAGTCATCAGCCAGACAGCCCATGATGTCCAGTGCTACGAAGCCAAAGTTGTTCGTTTCGGTGAAACGAGAACCAGTCTTGACCGGTGCCTCGTTATGGTACCATTCGACACGCAGTGTAGGATCAGAAACAGGAATCAAGCGACACTCAAAGTGAGCCCGCTGGCCTTCCTTTATCTCGATGTGCTTCAACGACGTCGTGAACGTTGGCGCTTGAGTCGTCATCTCGTCAAGATAATCCGAACGCTGCTGACGCGCCTTCTCCTCCAGATACTGGATCTGCTCTAGACCCATCTCGTTCTGGGTGTTGGTAAGAATCTGCTGAGATCCACGGCACACCAGCTGCACGGCGATTTCATCAACACCGACCAAGTTCACGGCACGACACATGTAGGTCCCGGTATCTTCAGCGATCAGATCGACGATGTCCAGTGCAACGTAGCCGAAGTCATGGATCGGGCGGAAACGGTGACCCACCGTGATGGGCATACCGTTCTTGTACCATTCCACCTTCAGATTGGGATCCGTGACGGGTTCCAGCTTGCACTCGAAATGAGCATGTCCACCCTCCTGCGCACGGTCAATGTTCTTGGGCTTGGTAAGGAAGCGTGGCTTCACGTTTACAATCTCATCGACGTACTCGGTCTTGCGATAGCGAGCAATATCCTCCAGATACTGCAATTTTTCTAATCCGGCTGGGTATTGCGTTTCCAGGATCAGATCCTTCTTGGCCATAATACGCACGGAGCAAGAGTTGACGGCCTCACCAAGCGAGTTGCGTGCCTGGCAAGTGTACACACCAGAATCAGCCGCATACACACCGAGCAGGTCCAATGCGACGTAATCGAACTCGTATGCCGGGCGGAAACGATGTCCAATCTTTACCGGCATTCCGTTTACGAACCATTCCACACGCATGGTCGGATCTCCGACGGGCTGCAGACGGCATTCGAGATGAATGTTGGTTCCCTCGAATGTTTCGATGTTGTGCAGTGAACGTGCAAACTGTGGCGGCGACATCACCGTAATGTCCTCAAGCACATCCCGGCGCATACGCGATGCGTCCTCCAGATACTGCATCTGCTCGACGGACATTTCGCTCTGTGCCTCAGTGATGACATCGGAACGCGTAATGACACGCACACACGCCGACGTGTGGGCCGATCCGAGCTGGTTCGTAGCTCGCACCGTGTACTCGCCCGAGTCAACAGCGGTCGAATGCAGAATGTCCAGGGCAACGAAACCAAAGTCGTAGTAGGTCTTGAAACGGGAACCGACCGTAATCGGACGTCCGTTGTGGTACCATTCTACGCGCATAGTTGGATCGCCGAGTGGCTCCAGCTTGCATTCCAAATGAATGTTACGTCCCTCACCAACGGGTTGTGGATCGGACAGCGGCTGAGTAAAGATCGGTTTGGACTTGCACAACTCCTCAACTTGATACTGGGGCTCGACGAACTGCTTTTCCACCTTCTGCTGCGATCGTTCGACTACATGGTGCATGCTCGTCGTGTCAATAGCGGCACGAGCTGAAAAGATAGAAAGGAGCGATCATGTTAGGGACTTTTGCTATTGCTTGACGCTCATACACAATTGAATAGGAAACTTACTTTCAACCACCATTGTAGCTTCAACCTGCGCCTGTCCAGAGCTGTTCGCAGCCACCAGAGTGTAAGTTCCGGAGTCTTCCGCACGAACGTCCAAGATATCCAACGCCACGTAGCCAAAGTCGTGATACGTCTGGATGCGGTTAGCACTCATCAACGGACGACCGTTGTGGTACCATTCAACACGCATCGTCAGGTCGGACTGGGGTTCCAGACGAGCTTCAAAGTGAGCACGCTGGCCCTCAACAATGCGGTTCGTACCCTTGAGCGGTCCAAGGAAGCGTGGCTGAGGTTGAACCACCTGCTGTTCGACTTGTTCCTGGGTGGTGCGCGTGTAGCGCGACGAATCCTCCAGATACTGGATCTTCTCCATGCCCATGTGGCTAGTCTGTGAATCGACAATGATGTCCTGGCGAGTTACCACCGTCAAACGAGCAGACACGTGCGCCTCACCGAGAGAGTTGTAAGCACGGCACGTGTAGGTACCGACATCGTGTACGGTAACCTGCTTAATGGTAAGCGCCACATAGCCAAAGTTACAGAACGAAGTGATACGCGAGCTTGCCTCCACTGGATGGCCATCCTTAAGCCACTCGACGCGCAGTGTTGCATCGCCGACCGGCTCTAGACGAGCCTCGAAGTGTGCAAAGCCACCTTCTCGTACATTAAGCTGGTCCGAGACGGGACTCTTGAACTCCGGTCGCTGAGTGCTCTCCGGAGTTTCTTCGTAGAACTTCATGTTCTGATATTTCTGGTACTGTTCCAGTTCTTCGATCTTCTGGATGTAGTTGCGCTGCTCCGAGATGCCCAAGTCACCGGTAACGGGTGCCTTGCTAACTACGGTGATCTTCGATGTGCTGATAGCTTCGCCAATGCGATTCACCGCACGCACCGTGTAGGTACCGGCATCTTCCGCTCGCAGATGCATAATGTTCAACGAGACGTAGCCAAAGTTGAAGATGGCAGTAATACGCGAACTAGCCGTAATTGGGCGTCCGTCCTTGTACCACTCGACGCGCATCGTAGGATCGCTGACCGGTGTGATCTGCGCTTCGAAATGAGCATTGCGACCTTCCTCCAGCTCGCCCAAATCCTGTAGCGGTCTGGTAAAGCCTGGCTTCTGGTTGACCACTTCCTCGATGCTGTCGGTGCGCACGTACTTCGAGTAGTCCTCAAGGTGCTGGATCTGATCCAACGATGACGGGTGCTGCGGTTGCTGCTCGATTGGTGGGCGCGGCTGCACGCTCAGCATGGCACGCGATTCGGCCACACCCGTCGAGCTAGACAAGCGGCACAGATATTCACCGCTGTCCTCCATCACAATCGTCAACAGATCTAGAGCCACGAAGCCGAATTGGAACGTCGTGTTCGCTCGAGAGCCTGTAAATAGGAACACCATCGTGAAATATCTTCTATCTATCTGTTTTTTGAAAGATTCACTGTACTTACTTGCTTGAATCAGATTGCCATTTAAGAACCACTGAACGCGCATCGAAGGATCGGAAACGGGCTCAATGCGTGCCTCGAAGTGAACCTTTCCACCCTCAACCTGCGCAACGTCGCTCAACGGGACAATGAACTTCGGTGGTGGATAGATACGGTCCTCCTCCTTCGGTGGTGCATGTGGAGCAGCTCGCTCTACATGACGCAAGTAGATGATTTCCGGTTCCGGAACAGCTCTGCAAAAGAGAGAAACAAATGGTCGAAATGTAAAATTGCCCTTCTTTGGTACTCTCATTCGCTGTTAAATACTCACTCCGGCTGAATGACCTTCGTAGGGCGTGGTAGATTGAGACGTTTCTGCTCTGGCGCCGGTCCCTTCGGAGCTTCGACGAAGAGACGGGCACGAGTTGCCGTGGTACCGGCCACGTTCTGTGCCGTACACTGGTACCAGGCGGCGTCCGACGCCTTCGCTCTCGGGATGTCCACGGTAGTGCAACCGTTTTCGTCGTTGCAGATCTGCACCTCCGGTCCTGACACAAGCGGAATCCCATCCTTCTGCCAGGTAATACGTGGCAACGGTGTTCCGATGGCACGTGCAAACAAGCGCACCGGTTCACCTTCCTTCACGTTCACCGTGGTAAAGCGTTCGACGAACTTCGGTGCAACCACCTGCTCACGTTCACACACGACCAGCTTAGCCTGAGCCGCCACTTCGCCACTCTTGTTGCGTGCCACGCACGTCACAATGCCATGATCGAACCGGTTAGTGCTGGTGATCATCAGCGAATGATTGCCGGCCTCATTGACGAGGATCTTGTGCGTTGCATCATCCGTTACGAGGTTGCCGTTGATGTACCAAGCCACCTCGGGGTACGGACGACCGGTCACTCGGCAGTCGAATCGTACCATCTTACCCTCGGTCGTCTCCGCGTCCTGGATTAGCGTCACAAACGACGGCGACAATGCCTTAGTTGCCTCGGCCGAGGTTTCAATGACCTGCTGCTGTTGCTGCTGATGGTACTGCTGCTGCTGTTCCGAGAACGAGGTAGCACGTTCAACGGCCACCTGTTCCTGCGCGGCTTCGACCGCCAGCACAGCCGACGACACCTGACAACCCTGCGGATTTTCGGCCAGCAGAGTGTAATGTCCGGAGTCGCGTGCATTGACGTTCTTGATGCGTAGCGTTGCCTGCTGGTTGGAGTAACCCATCTCGTACTTATCCGCCGATGGGATAAGACGCTGACCGTCCTTGAACCAGGACAGCCGTGGACGTGGATTAGCTATCACACGCGTACTGAACACCGCATCCGAACCCTCGGAAAGCTTCGAGTTGCGCGGCTTCTGACCAATTTGAGGAGCCGAAGCCGGGCCCAGAGCGCGTTCAACTGTGGTGATCAGCTGAGCATCCGTTTCACCGGCATAACGCCGTGTGATCGATTCCCTGTAAGATGTCTCACGCAGCAATCGGTACTCGAACGTGTCCACCTTGAATTCCTCCTCCATATGAGAATATCCATTGGTGTACTGCTGCTGCTGCTGCTTCGTAACGCTAGTTTGCTGCTGTTCGCGACGTACCTGCTGGAACTGCGGAGTCGGCATGCCCTCCGGCTGGATGAACACCGAGCAGATCGCTTCTCCGACAGCGTTGCGTGCCTTGCACGTGTACTCGCCCTCATCACCCGGTCCGATCTGGTTGATCAGCAGTGAGACGGCTCCGGTCGCCGGGTTGTAGCTCAAGCGATGTTTCGAGGAATCGAGAAGGGGTGCGCCTTTTCGAGTCCACGAAACTTCCGGCTTGGGATTACCCTTCAGCTTGCCCTCAAACAGCGCGTTGCCGCCCTGGGCGAAGCGAGAGTTCTTGAAGATCTGTTCAAAGACCGGCGGTGAGTAGTCACCTGGACCGGCTGCGACCGGTGTTGGAGCCGTCATACCGTATGTTGGTTGCGGTTGCAATGGTACTTGCTGCTGTGGTTGCTGCTGGAACGGAGCACCTCCAGTAGGTGTCTGGAGCCCGGGCGTTATCGATGCCAGCGGTGTAGTACTCTGCTGAATGTAGCCACCATGCTGCTGTTGCACTGTAGGCGAGAGCAAAGAAAACAGATCAACCAGTTAGAAAACATTAGCTAAAGCCGTAGCATTAGTTACTGTCCCTCGAATACAAAGATCCCTCAGATATGGCCAGTATTTCCACCAACACCAACAGAAACCCGTGCTCCTGTGAAGCGTCTGTGTTGTGCGTATATATATTTAGAGCCATATCTGCAAACTCAGGTGTGCCATCGTACACGAGATCGCAAGGTGTGCCAACTAGGTCGTTCAAGTTCACGTACATACACCTTTAGTTCGGCACCCGGTCATGAATGAAAAAGAGCACCGCTCACAATGTGACAGGATCTTGTTGACTCTTGTTACAGTTTGTGGGTCAAGGTCACACCACCTGTAGAACTAGCTGTCCTGCAGTAAATGCATGATAGAATTATTATTTCTTATCGTTACTCCACGGGCGTACCACGATTGGGCCGGATAGCCCCGGATTGTGGCAATGCTTTCGCAAGTCTCTTGAACCCGGATGGTCCGCATGACGGAGGATTGTGGCAATGCTTTCGCAAGTCTCTTGAACCCGGATGAAGAATGGTCCGCATGACGGAGGTTCGTCACAACGGAGCAGTTCAGCGCCAAGAACAGCTGCAATCGTTTCGGCTTCACATAAATTACACTGTACAGGCCGGGAAACAGAGACCATCTGCGTGATGTAATTTTAGGCAGATGCTGGCAACGTGTCGGGAAATGAGATTACGCAATGCGACAAACCGTGTTGCCGATTGACTATTTTTAACCTGCAGCGCGACCCTTTTTCCTTGGTCGGTATGTCCGAGTGCGTGCGTTCGAGGGTTGCGCTAACCCCGGTTGTATTGCTGTGGTGTTGGTTCGTGTCAGCGGACAATCCGCACCGGTAGTAGCTTTGCACATGAGCCTCAGAGAATGAATCTTGCCCGAGAGAGTGTGTGAGATAATCCAAGTAGAAGAATTATTTACATTTACATACGAAATAGGAGAGTTGTTTTCTTTTACAAACAGGAAGAATTGTATCATATTGAAGTCTGTCTATTACGATTGGTGAAACGATACCGATTGACAGTTGTTCCTGAGAGATCATCCAGAAGTGCGAGTTGCGAGAACACATACGCGTTGACCCTTATTTACACATCAACACAACACTCGCCCTGACAATGGTCCGCCATTTCTAGCTACACCTTCCGCTACTGCTCACTGAGTACGGCTTACGCAATTATATCTCTTATTCATAAGCGCTTGTTGTGTCACCTTTTTACCAACCGTTCTATCGCGATAAGGTAATTTGTTGCACTGGAGCACAAATGCACAAATAATATACCGATTCTCTACCAAGCGATGCAGATACGATGAAGAGGGTACACTGCGCTAACGACAGAATGGTGCAAACTGACACTGGAAGCAACTACAAACTAGCAGTATCCGATCCGGCACTGCTAATGACCGATTACACTTTGCTTTGCCCCCGGTTCGGTAAAGATCTGCCACCGATAGTGTTGCGCAGAACGGGCAGATAGCGTGTGAGCACCTGAGCGATACAGTTACTGATCTTTATGGCACGAAATGATCAGTGCAGCGTGAAATCAGCTACCTCCAGAAGAACTTCGAGGAAGGTTTGCTGGAGCTAAGAAAAAACGGTGCTATATAAATAAACCTACTCGTGATGCATCAGCAAGTTCAGCACACAAGCAGACGGATAAGGTGGACGCCTGATGTGCATTGCAGGTCTAGCGCATCTTCGAATCCATCCCGGTTCTAATGTAAGCTGGATTTATTTGTTTATTGCATTCGTTTTCTCCTATATTTCATTCCTTCTACGTAGTCAGTGTTTGGCATTTCCATTTCCGGACGTTGAACATCTTTAGCGTGGCAAGGCCCTAAGGCCTTAAGCCACTCGTGCATCACTTACGACGCGTGCCATCACGAACGGACGTCACTAAATAGGAGCTCAAGTGCATCAGTGTTCAGTGTACGGTCAGTTGCGACCACACAACAAAAATAAACTTACACGCTGAAAGAAAAGTCATTACGTCCAGATGAACGCGCTTAGAACAACAGCGAACACAAAAAAAAAGCTGACGGTTCTAGTTAGCTAGTTCTGGCCGGAACGCTTACGCCGCGGAGAAGCTTCCAAATAGGGTCTGCCTTGTTTGTCAATGTGTCTCGGATGGACGAAAATGGGTACTGCGGACAAGTTGACTTGCATTCTGTACGAATGTCGTCACGCCAGATAGGGTAGTGGAAAATTTGTTCTATATCAAGCTTCGTACGGAAATAGGTTCACAGTTTTTATATGAAATAATTGAATAACTTGGCAGTGGCGCGTATGATCGCTATTTTACTTTCTTCGTGCCATCAAAGCCCGATGAACGATAGGAAATTGTATTATCATATCATCGATCAATTATTTCCACTCGAATGATAAATCAACAACCTTTTCGCGCGTCAGCCCAACTAATCTGAACGCTTCGTGCCGATTTCATTACGAAATCTGTTTTCATTTTCGTTTCAATAGCCCGCAAGCGCTTGCGATGGATTAATTTAATGAATTCTTGCCGAGGTGCATATTAGTAACCAACGGACCGTTTACTTTGGCCACGGTTTCACGGACATCCGTCCATTTTCCGGTCGTTCCGGGATCGCGAGAGAGCAAGAACCCTTTTCTTGAGAGGGGTGGAAATGGGCGAACAAGAAATAGAGGTGAGGTCATTCAGGAAGGTACAATGAAATTCGGACGCAAAGACGCACGCACTCACGCACGCCTGCCTCTAAACCCTCAATACCCTTCAACACCTTTCACTGGATCATATCGTTGTTTTTGTAGCAGTCTTCTGGCTGCAGACAAACGTCCGGGGTGGAAACGACAAACGGCAGCGGGGCGTACAACATCCGTTAAAGTCTGCATTAATTTTCTACTCGCATGGATGGCTGCCGGACGGTGCGAGACCTAGTGCGCTCCCTATGCCCTTTTGGATTGGGGCTCATTATTGCTCGCTTTCATCCATTTTCTTGTGGCTTCTGCTGAAATCGATCATCGAGGTAGTTCATTCAGCTCTGCATGACTGATAAACCGCAAATCGGGCTCTGCTGATGCAGCAATTCTAGTGGATATTGAAGATAGGCGCAGAATTCAACGAGACGAAATACTCAAAGTTGATTGTTACCGCAACCTGTAGAACAGACCGGGACGCACGCTTAAGTGAAGCAAATTAAACGAAAGACTAGCATCAATCACGCGCCCATAACCTCAATAACCTCTGGACGTCGTCTGCCGTCCATGTCCAGCATCCATGTCAGTAAGGCGAGAACAATAATCTGTACGCCGTATGCGCACACCCAGAACACGATAAAAACAGCATCGTTACAACATGTCGAAGTTCGTCAAAGTGATAGTGCGCCCCCCCGGGGTCTCAACCCTTCTCTGCGTCCCCCGCGAATCTTTCGCCGCTCTATCTACCAATTAAGAGGCCCCGACTCGTGTGCATCATGATGACGGACGCACGATCAAAACGATCTCTAATCAACAGTTCTAGTAGAAACGAGGCCGCGCTTAGCGCTTTGCCTGCTGCTGACGACTGCCAAATATGGCCGAACCGATCGAGGGCAACGCCTGCGAAGGCAAGCCGCGTCGTAAGAAATTGGAACCACGGATGGATAAAAGTGAAAAAAGGGTTTTTTTTCCTCCGCTCGCAGTCCCGCGTTCAGTCCCGCCCTTTCGCCACTAGTCTTGACCTAGAACTGGAAGCGAAAACTTGGACATCCGCGATCAGGGCTGTCGCCATCTCAATGATATCGTTGGGAGGGTTTTTTTGTGTGTGTTGCCTTAGCGCTGCATGCAATCGATTAGTGCGTTGGTAACGCTATCAGTGGAGGAGTCTAAGTGTTCCATGCTTGTAAGAATCGGTAATTGGAATCTAATAATACTCTCCAATGAAGAGAGAGAGAGACTGAGCCAGACATTCCAAATGAAGGTAAACAATTATATCAAGTCATTAATAATCACAGACCTGACAGATGCTCTGAATTCTACCGACTAGTGTGACGCACTAGAAAGGGAACACAGTTATTGGCATTGTTACAATTCTAATTCGGCACGATTAGTGTATGTACGCTAGTCTATTCTTAACTGTGGCGTCATCTTGTCAAAAGTGTCAACAGCCTTGGCGTCTGCACATACTACCGGTGTCTGTTGAGATGAGCAAGATCAGCTGCAAAACGCATGCCTGCTCTGATCCATCAAGTTGTTTTGCTCCAAAATCTGTCACAATAAAATGATTTCGGTGCAGTTCCACGGCGAACATCTTCTGTGTGGGACCGAGTGGGTGAGTTATTCATCATACGGAAATGAATTCCACCACGTCCTCAACGGTAGTGGAACGTGCTTCTACAGGGAGAGGATGCATTGGTGGTAGAAGGAATCCGTTTACCCGTTTGTCTTAAAAATAATCTTCACTTTTCTATGTTTTGCTGTACGAGATGAAAGTGCCCTCGTGAGAGGAGGATATGAATTTTCTTATTCGCCTTCGCAATTCTTTATATTTGCTGCCTCGATCTTCTCCACCTGCACTCGATCGGACCACGCAACGCCTACGCATACTTGCATCCAAGATACCAACAAGAGCGAAGCAGCGTGAAATCAGCTACCTCCAGAAGAACTTCGAGGAAGGTTTGCTGGAGCTAAGAAAAAACGGTGCTATATAAATAAACCTACTCGTGATGCATCAGCAAGTTCAGCACACAAGCAGACGGATACAAAGGCGTCCGTCTGATGTGCATTGCAGGTCTAGCGCATCTTCGAATCCATCCCGGTTCTAATGTAAGCTGGATTTATTTGTTTATTGCATTCGTTTTCTCCCATATTTCATTCCTTCTTCGTAGTCAGTGTTTGGCATTTCCATTTCCGGACGTTGAACATCTTTAGCGTGGCAAGGCCCTAAGGCCTTAAGCCACTCGTGCATCACTTACGACGCGTGCCATCACGAACGGACGTCACTAAATAGGAGCTCAAGTGCATCAGTGTTCAGTGTACGGTCAGTTGCGACCACACAACAAAAATAAACTTACACGCTGAAAGAAAAGTCATTACGTCCAGATGAACGCGCTTAGAACAACAGCGAACACAAAAAAAAGCTGACGGTTCTAGTTAGCTAGTTCTGGCCGGAACGCTTACGCCGCGGAGAAGCTTCCAAATAGGGTCTGCCTTGTTTGTCAATGTGTCTCGGATGGACGAAAATGGGTACTGCGGACAAGTTGACTTGCATTCTGTACGAATGTCGTCACGCCAGATAGGGTAGTGGAAAATTTGTTCTATATCATGCTTGGTACGGAAATAGGTTCACAGTTTCTATATGAAATAGTTGAATAACTTGGCAGTGGCGCGTATGATCGCTATTTTACTTTCTTCGTACCATTATAGCCCGATGAACGATAGGAAATTGTATTATCATAACATCGATCAATTATTTCCACTCGAATGATAAATCAACAACCTCTTCGCGCGTCAGCCCAACTAATCTGAACGCTTCGTACCGATTTCATTACGAAATCTGTTTTCATTTTCGTTTCAATAGCCCGCAAGCGTTTGCGATGGATTAATTTAATGAATTCTTGCCGAGGTGCATATTAGTAACCAACGGACCGTTTACTGTGGCCACGGTTTCACGGATATCCGTCCATTTTCCGGTCGTTCCGGGATCGCAAGAGAGCAAGAACCCTTTTCTTGAGAGGGTGGAAATGGGCGAACAAGAAATAGAGGTGAGGTCATTCAGGAAGGTGCAATGAAATTCGGACGCAAAGACGCACGCACTCACGCACGCCTGCCTCTAAACCCTCAATACCCTTCAACACCTTTCACTGGATCATATCGTTGTTTTTGTAGCAGTCTTCTGGTTGCAGACAAACGTCCAGGGTGGAAACGACAGGCAGCGGGGCGTACAACATCCGTTAAAGTCTGCATTAATTTTCTACTCGCATGGATGGCTGCCGGACGGTGCGAGACCTAGTGCGCTCCCTATGCCCTTTTGGATTGGGGCTCATTATTGCTCGCTTTCATCCATTTTCTTGTGGCTTCTGCTGAAATCGATCATCGAGGTAGTTCATTCAGCTCTGCATGACTGATAAACCGCAAATCGGGCTCTGCTGATGCAGCAATTCTAGTGGATATTGAAGATAGGCGCAGAATTCAACGAGACGAAATACTCAAAGCTGATTGTTACCGCAACCTGTAGAACAGACCGGGACGCACGCTTAAGTGAAGCAAATTAAACGAAAGACTAGCATAAACAATCAATCACGCGCCCCTAACCTCAATAACCTCTGGACGTCGTCTGCCGTCCATGTCCAGCATCCGTGTCAATAAGGCGAGAACAATAATCTGTACGCCGTATGCGCACACCCAGAACACGATAAAAACAGCATCGTTACAACATGTCGAAGTTCGTCAAAGTGATAGTGCGCCCCCCCGGGGTCTCAACCCTTCTCTGCGTCCCCCGCGAATCTTTCGCCGCTCTATCTACCAATTAAGAGGCCCCGACTCGTGTGCATCATGATGACGGACGCACGATCAAAACGATCTCTAATCAACAGTTCTAGTAGAAACGAGGCCGCGCTTAGCGCTTTGCCTGCTGCTGACGACTGCCAAATATGGCCGAACCGATCGAGGGCAACGCCTGCGAAGGCAAGCCGCGTCGTAAGAAATTGGAACCACGGATGGATAAAAGTGAAAAAAGGGTTTTTTTTCCTCCGCTCGCAGTCCCGCGTTCAGTCCCGCCCTTTCGCCACTAGTCTTGACCTAGAACTGGAAGCGAAAACTTGGACATCCGCGATCAGGGCTGTCGCCATCTCAATGATATCGTTGGGAGGGTTTTTTTGTGTGTGGTGCCTTAGCGCTGCATGCAATCGATTAGTGCGTTGGCAACGCTATCAATGGAGGAGTCTAAGTGTTCCATGCTTGTAAGAATCGGTAATTGGAATCTAATAATACTCTCCAATGAAGAGAGAGAGACTGAGCCAGACATTCCAAATGAAGTTAAACAATTATATCAAGTCATTAATAATCACAGACCTGACAGATGCTCTGAATTCTACCGACTAGTGTGACGCACTAGAAAGGGAACACAGTTATTGGCATTGTTACAATTCTAATTCGGCACGATTAGTGTATGTACGCTAGTCTATTCTTAACTGTGGCGTCATCTTGTCAAAAGTGTCAACAGCCTTGGCGTCTGCACATACTACCGGTGTCTGTTGAGATGAGCAAGATCAGCTGCAAAACGTATGCCTGCTCTGATCCATCAAGTTGTTTTGCTCCAAAATCTGTCACAATAAAATGATTTCGGCGCAGTTCCACGGCGAACATCTTCTGTGGGACCGAGTGGGTGAGTTATTCATCATACGGAAATGAATTCCACCACGTCCTCAACGGTAGTGGCTTCTACAGGGAGAAGGAATCTTTTACCCGTTTGTCTTAAAAATAATCTTCACTTTTTTATGTTTTGCTGTACGAGATGAAAGTGCCCTCGTGAGAGGAGGATATGAATTTTCTTATTCGCCTTCGCAATTCTTTATATTTGCTGCCTCGATCTTCTCCACCTGCACTCGATCGGACCACGCAACGCCTACGCATACTTGCATCCAAGATACCAACAAGAGCGAAAGAGATAGAGAGAGATAGAGAACAGAAGAGAGATATACGGTGGGACACATTATTCAACTTGGACGGTATTGCGAGCAGCGAAATTCCTGATCCTGCGCGTACCATATCGTAGCGAGCTGTATATGTATGTGAGCATGTGTGTGTGTGTGTGCAGTTTTCGTGTGTGCACTAAAAATAACGTTTTTCAGCGGAGGCATATTTTTAGCACTTTGGCGGCCGTGCAGAAGACAGCCAGTGTGCTCAGTCGCCACAGTCTCACTGTCACAGCACACTGGGCAATACTGGTGCGAGCAGTGACAGATCCGAAAACCGGGACTAGACCGGGTGCTCTAGATTTTCTCAACATTTGAACAGTTTCCTCCATTGCTACATCATCACCAATAAGTCCAGAGAAGCTAACGCATGACAAGGAGTCCTCTCACGACAACTACACAGGAGAGGTCACATCACAAGACTTAAGGGACTAAGGCTTGATGAACGAAAGAGATTCATCTGATCTTCGGATCCGCCACGCACAGACGCACACACTTGGCACTTGGGACATAGCAGGCACGTTATGTAATCCTCGACATGCACACAAGCTGCTGGGGTCAGGTGCGCCGATGCCCCATTCAACTAACCTCGCTGCTGAGTAACTTGATGGCTTTGCTGCTGCAACACCTGCTGCTGCTGATGTTGCTGCTGCACGGAGTGTTGCTCCGTGCGGCTGCTAATCCGCTGCTGCGAGCTGCTAAATTGCTGCTGCTGGGAAAATTCCTGCCGCTGCACAAACTGCTGCTGCTGCTGGCGCACCGTCGTCGATGATTGTTGCATCATCATCGACGACTGCTGCTGCTGCTGATGTTGCTGCATCAGCTGCTGCTGCTGCTGCTGCGGTTGCAGCTGGAACGGTGGCTGATTCGGATTGGGTCGTTGCATCCTTCAGAATGCACGAGAGTCGCTATCACGCGGGCACAATAACGTTGGACGGAGATGTTCGACGGGTAGTTGGTTGTTTGTTTTTTTTTTGTTGCTCTGGGTTTCTCTCGTTTTCTTCTTCTTCGTACAAAAAACACAACACACTCACACACAAAAGCGGATCAAACTTAACGAAAAACTCGTAAAACTCAAAACTTATGCAAACTAAATCCTCTTCGTTTTGGCTTTCTGTTTTCCTTAAACTGCTCCCTGTACCCTCGCTGTGCACACTTTGGTTGCCCCAAAACAAGCAATCAATCACATAAATTCCACACCAAAACCACCGTCAACAATATTAACACTTCCTTTTTGTTTTGGCGACGTGCCTTGTGGCTTGGGGCTTCTTTCTTAAACTGGGCAAGGGAGAGAGTAAGGTCGGAGGCTTCACTTGTATGCTCTGCGTACGTATTTATCACTAAATTTCGCTTGCCTCCCGGTTTTTCTTCTCTACGATCAAGACGTGCTCTTGATGATCAGACTCAAGTTATAAGTCCGCTGAATTCCACTGACTCAAACTGCTGTGAAAAAAATAAATCATTTGAGGGAAGACATAAATTTCATATGCACGAGTAGGTTAACATTTATCTCTCACTGTTTAACTTCACCAAAAAATATTCACAAAACACACTGAAAAATGAAGAAGCAGCTTCAAAAAGCCTCCACAATTTGATCACTTGTTTCTATCCGGATCCAACAGGACCAGCTTGAATGTATCCTCAGAAATTGTGGTTTAATTTAAAAGCATAATAACTTGCATTTCTGGACACTCTTTACACAAATTCTTGCTTTATATTCAGAACAGATGCCTCTTCTTGCACATCTCCAAACCCCATATCGGTGGGGCCATATTACACCAGTCACCAGTCACTACGGTCGGCGGTGCGAAAATTTCTCTAACACCCGTTAGCAAAGGGGACTTAGAAGAATTTTCACACTCGGGCCCACTTTACATAGGCGTGCGCGCGCGCGCGACCCACAACACACAAACACCCAACACGAAGGTCCGCGGGCACGGGGCACGGGATTACGCCGGTCGGCCGGGAAGGTCTACGTACGATTTTTCTTTCCCGCACAGGCACACACAATCACTTTTCCACACAGGCGTAGAACCGAGTTGGGTAGGAAGGAAAAAAGCGGTTCAAGTCATCCCCGAGACGAATAACTGAAGACGTCGGTCGTTTTTGAAGAGCGAGCGAAGAGTGAAGCTTAGCGCTGGCAACAATCGTCACCACAGCCCCGGGAACGGTACCGAACGGTACGATCCCGAACGTGGCCACCGGTTTGGCGCATGCCCACGAGCATTGGCCGATCCTTGCGCGCCGGCGCACTGTGTACCGTCCGAACGCACCGAACGGTGGGATCGATGCCAAAAATAATGACACTTTTTCACGGATGTTTTTGTGTTGCTTCTTCTGCGGGTTCTTCTTCGCGCGCGTGTGTGTGTGGATGGAAAACGCCTGGTGGCCAGGAATGTGCCACCAGATAAACCAGGAGCAACACGGCAAATTTTCCCGATGTTGGGCGAACGCGAAACAAAACACAACACCACTCACGGAGACGCAATGAATTACCCAGTTTTCCAACGTTGTCCCCATCGGCGGGGTCGGGCCGAACGTAGCGGGGGGGGAAGGAACCGTGCGAAAGGAGGAAGGATGTGTAGAGAAAGAAGTGTTCTATGTGCGCCACACGCCACACCTCAGCGCGCTCGAACGTCGAGCATGGGAATGATGCTGACGGATGTGCTGCGATCGCTCCGAGCTACGCATGCGCTACCGTATCGCTCGGAGCTCCAAAACACCCGGAGAAATAGTGTGAGAGCGCGGCGAGACATTAAGGCTGTTGGAGCAACAGCCCTGCGAGCGATACCGAGAGAGAGAGAGAGAGAGAGAGAGCGACAGAGCGCAAGGGCTGGTGAAAATTCCTCCCTAACACTCTCCAAAAAGGGTGATCGTTTTTCCCGGAGCAGCAAAAACAAAAAAGCTCAAAGCGGGTTGGTTTGTTTTTCTTTTCCAATTTGCCACTCGTGTCCATAATGTATCGTCGAGCACGGGTGGAATGGATGAAGACGAGCTGAAGTTTGAATAATTCATCGTACACTTATCGTGCGTGTCCGTTTGGCTGTGGGATGTGGCCGTGCATCGTTAAACTAAAAGCGCGTACCCGTGCTGCTAAATGAAAAACACGAAACATGCCGTGGAAAAATAGGAAAATCCAACCAGCAAAACACAAAAAAAAAGCGTGCAACCGCCCGTTATCCTAAACCGCGCGGCTTGAGATGGCTTTTTTGTTCACGAGAATCGTTTGTCCGGCAAGACCAATCAGCACTGTACCGCGAGGTACGGCTCTCGAGTCCATTTTTTTCAACACCTGCCCGCCACACGGACACGCTCAATTGATAATGATCTGGGCGGCTAGTGGGCTGTAAAATGATGGCTTACGGAGGATGAGGATGCATTTAAAAGTCGGAGTCATTGTTGCGGACCGATTGATATCCTACCTCTGTGGGTTGGGGTCTTCAACCTGTAAAGTGTCGCCGCAAAAAAAATGGATACGGAAAAGAGTGAAAATTGGCACTCTCACACCACATAAACGATGATGCATTTCACAACGTTGATGAACGGGAGTATTGATTGAGTGTTTAGAGAGAGGAAAAGATCTCCAGGTTGAGAATATAGACGAGTGCATATCATAGAACTTCACCATTGGAACAAGTCTTCAATTCTATAATTTCTAGGTCTAGAATTCGTATGAGGACTTAGCTCTAGACTACAACTAAGAGGTCCTAGTCTGATCAAAATATAGACTATAGAGATCACATAGACATCCATCTCCATTGTAGGTTAGGACCTGCGAGAACTGAAGCTCCAATTTTCTAAGCGTTTCGACTTTTTGAGGATACTGTGATTGTTAGATCCCTATCTTCTTCTTTCTTGGCCTAACGACCTCGTAGGTCATGCCTGCCATTTCTGGCTTACTACACTTATTGTTACCACATAGTTGGATAGTCAGTCCTCACTATGGGGAGACGACCCAGATGAAACTTGAACCCAGGTCCTGCCGTGTGAAGACCGGCGCCGCTGTCGCATCTACCACCGAGCCGCCACTTGTTAGACCCCTATATAAACTTTAAATAAATAGGTCTCTTGTTTAAGAATTGGATTTTTATCGGACAAAAATATTCCAATTTTTGAACTGAAGTCTCATAGCCCGTTCTTACTCAACTACTCAAATAGTAATGCAGATGTGCTTAAGTAGATGCTGTTTACTGGAAATTGATGACTTCAGCAACCATAGGCTGATTCATCTTCAAACACTTCTTCATACGTTATTACTTTGCAAGTTGTGTTAAGTGATGAAATTCCATTTCCCAGCTCAAGAACACTTTTTCCTTTTCTCGTACGTGTTTGGGCGCAGCGAAGGACGTCTTATGGACAACCTGTGTAGAGCTCTCTCTCGCACGTAATACTAACAATATTTCATGTTATTAATAAACGTGACACGACCCCGTTGAAGAATGCTGCTGCAGAATCTTCGTTTTGCCACTGTTTTTTGTTGTTGCGAGCATGCATTAGTGCAAAAAACTGAAATTAGCAGACCAGGCGTGGAAATATTTGGAACCCGAAATACCTTACACCTTCATCAGCGTGTGTGCTCATCGGACTCGGGATGGAAGATTTATTCCCGCTCGCGGTCGGTGTATGTTCCTTCACCTTTAAGGTGTGGCAGTGCACATGATGATGATACCTGTTGGTCTGTTGCTGGTGTCTTGTTGGGAAATTTTCCTCTAAGCTCAGACACTCACATGCCCGCACATGCGATCTAGCAAGAGAGCTAAACTCCAAACACACCATGGTTGCGAATATGGTTGCGCGAATCATTCAAGAACAGGTGAAAATCATCGTGACCGGTCGGTTGGTGTTGTTGTTTGCTTGTTCGGTCGCGAGAGCATTCCTGAAAAGACTTCAGCCATAGCCGCGAAAGGTCTAATGAGTCACCGAGTCGGACAGTGTGAGGATGCTTCGGCGAGGATCATGATTCGTGTGCTGTCAAAACATGGTGTCAACGAGTGGGCCCCACTGTACTTTGCTTCATAGTCGGTCAAAAGACAACGCTTAGTCAGTCGGGTAGGATGGGACCGGCTGGGACATGAAGGAGCCGGTAGTGATGGGGTAATATTTTTAGCCAGTTGCATGTCATACACATGCTGACACACACTCTCTCTCTATCTCTGCATCATACAGAGACGATGTTGATGATGACGGTGAATGCCTTGTACGATGGTAAAGTCTCACAAACACTGCCAGGAACGACAACCTGTGGTACGGTTTTCCACCTACGAAGCGTTCCATTTAGAACGGTTGGGAAAATTGGTTTGGATCGGTGTGCTGGGATGAGTCAATCGGATCGGAACCTTCCTTCGGGGTTTGTAGCACTGCATTGAGAAAAGTCAACGCTGAACGAAGCTGACGTTTCTGGTTCATTAAGACGAGAAGGTTTTAGAACGTTTCGCCAGTAGAGCTCTCGCTAAATGTCAATGTAAGAAATCCTCCTGCTGGTGCTACTATTTGCTCTATTTCGCATTTGTTTACAACATGTAACAAGTATCCATGTTTTTTTTTTCTCTCCAAAATCCTTGATGCGCTTTTCTCCCAGACCCGGCAGCTCGGAACGGACATTGAAATATGACTCGCAGCGTATAAACAACAATCGGCTCTATGTCAATTCGTTGGCTCCGGTCCACAAGCTGATCATTCAAGGTTCTCCCTGCTCGTTTTAGGTGGGCGGACAGTTATACCAACCACGACGGGGCGAATACTGGCGAATTTCACAATCGTTGTTATTCTAGGGCGGTTTGTATATCTGCTGTACACCATCGCTAATTCTCTCCAAAACATTTCCACGCTAGGAAGCTCCTTTCGGCGGTGGCGTGTGCAGATGATTTCATCTGCCCGATCGTAGCGATTCTGCACAAAGTGTGGCATTATTTGTGGTGAAATGTGTTGCCATTTTGCTCGATGCATCCTGTCCGCGCCCAGTGATCGTTTCATGTTTGTGATCGTTTTGCGAAACGGCACGCAAACACACGATCCCACGAACGATCGTTTGCCGCAGTTTAACCACACTGATGGATGTTCCGTTTTCTTGCTGTGGGATGCTTTTCTTCCTACCAGCAAACCTTTATTTTCCACACATTGGTTGCAAGATTCAGCAAAACGCTATCATTGCAAACACATCACACCTACTTGATAGCTTGATGGGTAGCGATACTTGACCAAACACTTAAACGGTTCGCCACTGACACTTTTCTCATGGGGAATCAGGAAGTCGAGGGATCAGATTTAATGGACGCGCATGCCATCGAGCCATTGATCACCATGACGGCTTGCTGAATCGTTCCTACGCTAGGCTACAAACAAGTGTCATGTTTGCTTGTCAGAAAGGGTTTCCGTTTGAAAAGATCATCAAAGCAGGTGAGGTAAAATAGCTGCAGCCTGCTGGGAGGATATTTATGTACACGCTAGACCATTATAGCACCCTACCCAGCAGTTGGACTCTTCATCTTCATGTGGTCCATGCTTCCAAAATATCAAATTGCTGGAACTCGAATGTTTGGAGAAAATAACCACCAGATCGCCTTAGAATACCTGAGCAGAACAGGTGCCTGTACACCTGACGTTGTATTTTACGCAGATCATAAATAGATAGACTAACGGCTAGGAAAACGTTGGATTGAATCACCAATCAGGCTAGTACTAACGAGGGCACGATGAAGAGCAAACACATCACACCTACTTGATAGCTTGATGGGTAGCGATACTTGACCAAACACTTAAACGTTTCGCCACTGACACTTTTCTCATGGGGAATCAGGAAGTCGAGGGATCAGATTTAATGGACGCGCATGCCATCGAGCCATTGATCACCGTCATTGCTTGCTGAATCGTTCCTACGCTAGCCTACAAACAAGTGTCATGTTTGCTTGTCAGAAAGGGTTTCCGTTTGAAAAGATCATCAAAGCAGGTGAGGTAAAATAGTTGCAGCCTGCTGGGAGGATATTTATGTACACGCTAGACCATTATAGCACCCTATCCAGCAGTTGGACTCTTCATCTTCATGTGGTCCATGCTCCTACAATATTAAATTGCTGGAACTCGAATGTTTGGAGATAATAACGCATGACATACAGAAGAACACCAGATCGCCTTAGAATACCTGAGCAGAACAGGTGCCTGTACACCTGACGTTGTATTTTACGCAGATCATAAATAGATAGACTTACGGCTAGGAAAACGTTGGATTGAATCACCAATCAGGCTAGTACTAACGAGGGCACGATGAAGAATCACTATTTAATCTGGGATCAGACACGTCAGTAAGAGCGTTCGATGATAGAAGGAAAGCAGAAATAGCTCTTCATTCATTCGAGGTAAAATGAATCATTTCTGCGTCATTCTCATGACGTGACTTAACCATAGTATACTTCTATTCTTGTAGGTCTTTTCTCATTGAGCTTTAAATGAGTAACTTTGATACGACTTGCAACTAGAGCTGTATAATAATAAATGTGTTGAAGAATAGTTTTTAAAAGCTGTTGAACTTCAAATCAATATTATCTTACCTGTTTCGTTTTTCAACTTCATACAACGCCCTATATCAAGATATCTCAATAAATCAATCACATCTTTATCAAAAAAGAAGAAACTGCAGAAACAAAGACGACCTAGTAAACCTGTTACAGATCACCCAGATCATCCAACATATCCCGGTTCGGATGTTCGGCAAAACTGTTGTAACCATAAAATCAAGCAACCAAAACAACGGCCCAAAACACGAGCCAACAAATGTCCAGCAGAGTGCTTACTTTCTTTCGAGAAAGCAAGGCCGATGAAAATAAAACCAAAAAAAAAACACACACACACAAGGGTACCACAACTTGCGTGACACAGTTTCGTGCCATCCCCGGGGGCCTAGCTGGCACATCTCATGCTCGCACGCCACAAAATCAACAGCCCGATACGAGGTGTGTGTGTGTGTGTGTGTGTGTGTGTGTGTGTGGATATAAATATTAAACAGGCGCAAATAAAATTACACTACGCGGAGAAAGGTATCATAAGGCAAAAGGTGGACGCCACGCTTTGCGCGAACTGAACCGAACGCGCGCCCACTGATGCCGACGAGTGTTTTTAGGGGTTAAGGTCTAATTGTTGTGGTGTACGGGTCTATGCTTTACGGTGGGAGGTTGATGAGTTGATCCAGCGCGAAGGAATTGGGTGAAAACGACTACTTGTGGCACTAATTTATGGCGACACGTTACGGGGCGCTGGCTTTCGAGCGTTTGAGGCGTGTGGAAATCTTGGCTGGACTACTGAGTGGAAAAAGGGTCGAAGGTGTTGTTGAGGGTGCCTTTTTCTTCTATTTTCTCTAAACTCAACTACCGAGATGTGCGTGCTGTTGTGAGAGGAAGCGTTTTATTATCGTCCATTTTGGTGCTACAGTGGTTTCTGTACCAATGTGACTACGATTTGCGGAAAGTGATACGATTCGTTCCACCGTTTGCAACTGCAATGAGAAGACATAAGAGAGAGATTCGTTTGATACTTCCGAACGCCGGATATCGCTAGGTACTGCAGGACGAAACAGGATGTATGGATGGCAAAAGATGGCTACCCTTCTCTAGCAGACCAAGAACCGAGATGAAATAGACATGCAGAAAGACTTGCAGAAAACGATGAACCATGCACATGCAAGAGGAAAGAGTTTCGGTGAAAAAGATCCCACACACACACAATTTTAAAGTTCGTGGACAGTTACCACACACAGCGCCCAACATCCCAGTATGAACACAAAGGCCAAAGGATGAAAACCCCGAGAAGAAATTTTCCCCACAAATATGCGCGCGACAGAAGGAAGGTGGCGAAATGTAGATGAACATCAATTTGTGGACGGTTTTTCTTTACGCTGATGAAGTTGGCACTCGGCGTGTGCTTTTGCCCCAAATGATTAAAATGAATGATTTCGCATCGTTGGCACACGAGGAAAACTTCCAACTGCATTAGTATGCAAATGTCAATGGCTGCATGAGACGTTAGTGGTGCGTCAGTTGGCAGTGTTAATGATGTTTTCCCCCTTTTCAGTGAATGATTTTTTTTTGCAAATTTCATTAACATTCCAATCAACACTTACCTTCGCACGTCTGTATTAGACAGATCGATCGGTACGTCTTCTCGATTGTGTCCGTTTCCTCCAGAATCGTTCGCACCGTTCCGTTCGTTTCGCGATGGTTTGGTTCCGTGCTGCCGTTCGGTTTTAGCTCCTTGTAGCAAAGGAATGATGTTTCTAAAGGTATCGGAAAACAAGAAAACACCAGAAGAGAAATTAAAGATCAGCACACAACTCTAGTACAAACACACATTTTCATGTGAGGGAGTGGAAAATTTCGCAACTTCACGAAAACTCTAGACGAAAAAACACTTTTACACGTGATTGTGATAGCGCAGAAGGGGGGGAGGGGGGAGTGGGGGGGGAGAGATCGTTGAATTATTTTACTACAGGCAAACGACACTGCTCCGGAAAGATTTTCCCACCCCCAAATGGGTAGGATGAAAAGTTTCATGTTTGAAATAAAATGTTTAAATAAGTCGACATTAATAAATTAGGTTAAGGTTATTAATCTTTATAATTATCTTTATAATTCCTGGTCACGGCACCAAAATTTCCTTTGATTGTATGCAAACACTTTAATGCAGCGTATTTTATTCTTATTTCGTTTCAGTTTCACTTATGCCAGTATTGCGGCTTGAACGTAAACGCCTGTAAGTATGCAATGTACATTACATTTGACAAGTAAGATGAAGATATAAGGAACATTTACGCTATTTTATCTGTCCTAATGTTTATCTCAACGTGAAACATTATCAAGTATGTCTCTCCGAAAATACTTAACTTTATCGACGCTTTTGCATTCACCTACTTGGCGCCCTCAAAAGCGAAGCAAATTTTATTCCTACCACTTTCAGTACGACTTTTCGCGTTTTTTGGGGTGTTTCCCCGCATAAAGTGTCAATTTATAGGTCTCCCTTTACACGTTGGTCCGTGCGTTGCAGTAAAGACCGGCGGAGAAGCCGGGAAAGGGTGGAAAAACATTACCGTAGCACAGAAACGGATGCTCGCGGTGTTGGAAATTCCGTCAACCAGGAGAAGCAAACGAAAGCGAGCTAATTTTAGAACTGGCCGTGTTCTCGTGCCGCGTTTTTTTTCCACCGCACGATTTTAGGTGCATGCGTGCTAGTGAGATGATCGTTTGCGTACACAGGCGTGTGTGCGTAGTGGTGCAACGTTTGCGCTTGTACACTCGGGTAATCCTCTGGTCGTTCTTTTTGTTGTTTGCTGTAAAAGTTGGCCGACCTCAAACTACTTCCCAAAGCAAAACCATAACACACACACACACATTCAAACGATCAGTTAGTGTAGTGTTTGCAGTTTTTCGGTAATAGTGAGGATGCTCGAGAATCGAGAGGCTTACTGGCGATCGAAACGGCGACGATGACAACCGGTGGAAATAAAAATAGAAAAGCCACACTCTCTTTCCATCTCTCGTGATTCGTAGCAGGGTTTTGCCTCTTTTTTTTTTGTTTCCTATCGCCTTCCGCCGCCATTGCGTATACGATCAAGCTAATGTTTTTATGTTGATCGAGGGGACACCAATTTTCAAGACACCAATGAACTAATTAAGAGCCATTCCACTCACAAGCATGCGTGATCAAGTTACGCTTAACAATGTTATGAAATAACCATTTATCAAGTAAGGTCGATGATTGGCCCGACGACGAAACAGAACAAAACAGACTTGACACATTAGCTGACAATAAGTGATAATGGATATTTTATTGGTAAGAGCCCTTTAAGTATCAAATTAAATTGTCTGCAGAGAGATACTGCTCCCGACAGACTACCATTAGAATGGAAACATCAACAGGTGGTTCGTATGAAACTCTCCCAACCTTTTTTTTTGCGATATTTAGGTCATGTGTTCTAAGTTTTTGCTTTCTTGATCCCTTGACGAGAAATCTTCTGAGGATAGACGACCAAGATATCTCGCTAAAAGACTTCTTACGACTCACAGATTATCCTAGATGTCGCTTAACAAACAATCCGAGAAAACCTTCTAGAACTATAAGAGCACTACTTCAATGACGTATATCCACACACAGAATCAAATAGCGTGTCAATCTGGAAGACACAGCAACTAACGTCACCTAATACTGTCAACTGACTAACGTCAACTGTATCTTCAAAACTGATCAGTTTCTAGCGGTGATGTTTATCTCCCCAGTTTTTTTTTGCCAAAGATTCCTCTTTTGCAGTCTTCTCTCATCGATCAAGCAGTCGCCCTAGCGCTGTCGGCGATCGCCTGACAGTAATTTGTCAACATACACACACACGGTACGGCATCGACACTTGCTAACGGATCGACAATCAACAACAACGGACAATGCAGCACCGTTTGCCACCGTAAAACGTTTCTCCCCCCGAGCTTAGACGAGTTGAACATTCCTGTCGTAACGACATTTCCTATTTGCTCGGCGTGATAATTGCCGCACCATGACATAATAGTTCTTTCCGCACGGTGCGTGTGTGTGTTGGCAAGATTTTCATGATCGAGTGTAATTTGAGCCTGGCGTAGCATGGTGAGCGCGATCTGCATTTTCTGTTCTGTGAGGATTTTTTTGTTGTTCTGTCGTCGAAACGGACACACATTACTTTATTTATACGATTCCTCTGGGCTGCGGACCAACAAGAATTGAGAAAGGCGTCCCATTGATCGTTTGCCATCAAGACTTTTGTCACTTATCGTCGGCGATGTATGGCGTGCTCAAACCGTCGAGGGATCTCTGCTGCCGGGGGCCTTACAGATGCTGTTACACTGTGTTTAACGGGTGAAAAGCACCGACATGCGAATAATTAATTCACGCAATGTAGAGATCTCACCTCCGAACCACCCAGATCGTAACCACCGTGGGGCATGTTTTTGCCGAGTCTATCTTACTTCCTATACGCCGTCAATATCCGAGCAGCCGAGCCATCTGTTTTAGGTGAAGAGATAAAACTGAAATCCTAAATCATTTTGGGGCGATTATTTCACGATCGTCGGCTAAGAGATTCGAGGTATGACATTCGAGGAACTCATGCTCATTCTTTGCGCAGCATAACAACAGCACAAGCGACTTTCCTATAATCCTCAAACGAGAGTTGTGAAAGATTTATATACGCTGGTGGAAACTTCTCGTGACCGAAGAGAACGATGAGCGGGTAGTTGCGTTGACTACCGTCTAGAGGGCGCCACCTTACGGAGGTCTTTACAATGTCCGATCGAAGATGTTGCTCACGCGCGCATACAAGCGCACATACGCAGCTATCACGATCATCACAATAGGTGGCCAATATTTTTAAAAATAACCCCTCTTCCAACCAACTTCCTCACAATTATCGGGTTCCTCACCGATAATCCCACGCGCTTTTACACCACACACTCACACACTTTTTAAATGTCCCTGCCAAGAGCGGAATTTGTCAGCTTGCCAAATCGAAACAGAAATCAACTTGAGAGACGAAAGAAAAATACTATATACACACACACACACACACGTACACACAGCCATATTGTGGTTGTTTAATTAATGTGTTTTTGTTTTTACCACCCTGACCTCCAGACCAGAGGTTTCGACATTCGGGCGGTGGTCCCATTTTTCATAATTAACCTACCGAGAGGGCGTCATCAGCGGCACCAATGTGGCTGTGCGTCTGTTGCAATATCGCACTTGCCTTAATTGTACGCAACTCAATTTACGCCGGATGGAGGGAGAATAATTGGCCAACAGCTACGAGCAACTTCCCTCCAATGTGCACATTCCAACTGACAACGGCTTGACAGGCAGTTGTCACACACACGAATTGTGCTCTCCAATATTGACCTTAAATTGGTTCATCGCTCTTACCTTTCCTCATTTGCGCAAGGGGGGAAAGGATATGGAAGGGTAACGTTGTGCACACCCACATACACACAGCTTCAACCCAAACATGAATGATCAATGGCGCCGGTCCAATCCACTCTGCCATGGGGATTACGGTAATCATTGTAGGATGTCAAGGTAAAGGAAATTGTACGATCGGATGAGGTGTGTGTGTGTGTGGGGCCTATGATGTGGGACGCAGGTCGAGGGGAAACGTTTTCCACAGGGGAGGTTGGAAGTAGCAGTCTCCGAAGAGGGTGGAAACCGATCACCCAGTGCGCAGGATTCAACGAACCGGCTCCGAAGATTCTCGAACACCCGAGAAACCGACGAACGCAGATTTTCTCTCGTGCGTTCTCTTTCGAGAATTTAAACTGCCGAAGATTTCCCGCAGGAAAACAACTTGTTATTGTTGTCATCTTGAACGTAAACAAACATGGCCGCTGCTGCCGGTCGTCAGATTGTCCTGGTGTTGTTTGTATACAGTCGCGAATTCTTCAAAACACCGGCACAGACACTAGACACGCATGCGTCCGATGGTAGTCTATTTCGAGTCGGCGCACTTGCAGCTCGTGAAACATCTTACCAACATTAGCATATACTAGAGCGAAGTCTCTTTGCGGACATTAAACAGCTGATGAGCTGTGTTGATTTTTGCCGTTTCGAGAGTTCGCTCTCTCTCTTTATTTTACGTCTTACAAGACCTGATGACTAACACATTGTGGTTGTTCTCCGGGTGGGGTGGATTCCTTTAGCCTTTTTCCTTGTGTATATAGAGCGGATTTTCTCGTGTTTTTCCTTTCGTCCCACTGCCAAAAATAGCTCTATTGGAGTTTAGATGCGTGGCATCCGGATCGCATTTTCGCCGACGACTTAAGAGCTGCTAGAGCGAATTAGACGTGTCTGGTTGGTGACTAACACAGATCGGAATGCGAATTAGATCTGGAGTCTGGAGAACATTAAAAGTCGAGCTATAGTGTCCAACTTCAACGAAACCTCTGCAAATCTCGCTTAAATATACAAATTTTAAAGTCATTAAATGCATCCGGAGAGATCACCTACGTCCTAGACAAATTTCTCTACCAACAAATCAATTATTGCCTTTTTTTTCAAGCTGACGAGTTGCTTAAGTCAGCCTTATCACGATCGTCAGCACGGAGGCATATGTTTAAGCCGACTACCACTCTTACCCCCGGTACCCACCGATCCATTGACACGCATCACATTACACTTTCCGCAGTCTAATGATACGCATGTATATTTGCAAACGCAAAATGTAAATCGATGTACGGGGAGTTTTGTTTTGTTTTTGCTTCTCTCCTATTAATTAGAGCGGCTTATCACCGGACATTGTGCGGTAAAGATATCGCCAGCCACTGTGCGCCTAAATGGAAAAGCGCAGCGGTGTGTGCGCGCATCTACAATTTTCCAGCTCGCACCAGCTCGTCATAAATCAATCACACGGATGATTCACCTCCCTGGGCTAGTCGAGCTGGATGTGCATAATGAAATGACTTCCTTAGTTTAAATAGCAGTTGCTGTTGTTGCTTCTGTTTTGCCTGATACCGAAACGGCATAATGATGATGATGATCGTGCAGGAATGAGGTGTTAAGTTGATTATTCCAAGCGAGAGAAGTCGATTTTTTTTAAAGAGGTTTTATTTTTAATTTTTTTTTTTACAACTGATGAAACATCAACCAGATGAGTTTCACCCAGTCTTTTCATGCTGCCTGTAAATCAACCTGACGAAAAATGTATCAGAATGTAAGGCTCGTGAGTCAGAGTGATGTAAATCTAGACAGAACACCTATGCAATTGGTCACATCTCGATAATGGGATCACCCATTTGTCATTGTTTCTATTTCCGTTTCTGTTTACCTAAGTGCTGTTGAAAATAACAGATGTATCAAATAATCAAAGGTCCTTGAGGATGCCATGCGCCAAGTTCTAGGTTATGCAGGGGACTTACGATAACCTTTTTCTTGCACTTGTAAGATGATTCTTGTAATAATAAAGATCAACACTACTCAGTTAAGCATTAAATCCCATAATCTACGACTCACGATCACATCCAAATTGGATTCAAGGCTCCCATACACAGTACAAATAAGTCGAGAAAAGAAATAATTCTATACAGTTAATTGGTAGTTCAATTTAATATAAACATAATTATAGAAGAATGATATCTTCAGTTAAATTGATAAATAAGCAAGTAACTCTGTCAATTATTTAAAGTAGGATCGTAAATGCTTCGTTCTGTCCCAATAATAAATTATTGTTTCCCATAGTGTCTGTTTGATTATCAAGGCGTGTTTGATGATAGATCAAGGCGCCCCTAGCGGAGACTAGCCGAACTGATCGTTTGCTTTTCCGAGCGCACAGTAGCTTCCATACCAACAGTGCTTTGTTTGTTATTCAAACACTTGTTGTATTTGTGTTAAAGATTTGTGTTATCAGAAACTTTCAGCTAAAAATTTAATTTCTTGCAATGTGATCAAATCACAATAAATTTTTTTTTATTAAATGTTAATGGTGATCTGCAGCAAAAGTAAAAGTAACTTAAGGCTGTTGATAATGCTTTAAATTTCACGTTGAATACACAGTAGCTAAGGCTTTTGAACGTGTAGAAGCTTTTTCTGCGCAACTCATTTACTAAGCTCGAACGATTAGCGCTTTTCGATGCAGATGTCACTAGCAATATGCAACGAGAAACACCATTTAAATTTCACGTTGAATACACAGTAGCTAAGGCTTTTGAACGTGTAGAAGCTTTTTCTGCGCAACTCATTTACTAAGCTCGAACGATTAGCGCTTTTCGATGCAGATGTCACTAGCAATATGCAACGAGAAACACCAAAACGTATGCTTTGGTGAGCAGCAAAATCGATGCTGGGTGGATGCATGATTTATGAGCTTATGTTCCACACGTTACACAACATCATGTCTGGCTCAAATCAATCAAAACCGTCATTGTTTATCCCCAACTAGACATATAAATCATCCCCGCAATGAAACATTTGCCGCTGGTTTGTTTCAAATTCATTATTTATTTCCTGTTCATTTCGTACATTTGAATTAATGTTGCGTTGTGTTTTACATCATATAAAAAAAAAAAAACAACTCGTATTCACTTTCACATTCGTTACAGTATATAGTTCTCACAATAATGTGTGCAAATCATTTAGCGATGGAAGGGATAATGATGATGGGGGCAGCGGGGATAACAGTGGGATGGGCGGATGATTTGGTTCGAGTTAAATACAGTTGAAACATAAACATCAAACACGATTTTCGATTGCTCAAAGAACAAAAACGGGTACAATAACACCACTCGCATCCAATCGAAACCGAGGGTTTCGACAATTCGTAATTATTAAACAGTTGCTTCCTTTGCATCAATTTCCTTAACGCCTGCCAGTGAACGGTCACGCATCGGGTGCACGGACAGTTCACGAGCCTGAGGCATATATCGTTCAAGCAGTTCGGGATTGTTATCAAACATGTTTTTTTGTTGTTTACTATTTGTTTAAAGCGTGTAGCCTTCCGGTGAAGGAAAGTCACAACAATGACGGCTAAAACATAAAC